>JAWZYT010003900.1:0-2500 GCA_034508575.1 Petrolisthes manimaculis | reverse complement strand
CCTTTCCCCTCTCTTTAGTGCTTTCGTCCATCCATCATCCTCCCCCTCTCCCCTCCCCCCTCCTCCCTTTCTTCTCCTTCTCCCACTACCTCCCTCCTCCCCGCTCCTCCCTTTCTTTTCTCTTCCTCTTCTCCCTCCCCTCTCATCTTTCTCTCCCTCTCTCCCTACCTCTCTTCCATAAACTATTCCTTATCTCTCTTCTTTCTCTCCTTCCCTCCCTCTCTTCTTTCTCTCTCTCACTCCTTCCCTCTCTCTCTCTTTCCTTAAACCCTCCCTCCCTCTCTTCTCCTTTTCTTCTCTTCTTTCTATCCCTCCCTTTCCTTCCCCTTAAGATACAATACACTTTCCTCTTTCCTTCCTCCTTCCTCTCTCTCTCTCTCTCTCTCTCTCTCTCTCTCTCTCTCTCTCTCTCTCTCTCTCTCTCTCTCTCTCTCTCTCTCCAAAACCCAGCTAAAAGACCCACAAGCCAGTCAGTCACTCAGTCAGTCAGTCAGTCAGATACTCAGTCAGTCAACCACAGTCATAAACTTACAATCACACATTCAATCCTGCATCTCATTTCCATTTACAACAACCAGTCAGTCAATCAACACAGTCAGTCAGTCAGTCAGTCAGTCAGTCAGTCAGTCAGTCAGTCAGTCAGTCAGTCAACTACATCACTCACTTCACAACTCATAAACAACATCTTGGTAACTCATAAATTATTACAACTCAGAGTACACTTAGTAATAAACAGATGATTGTGTGTGTGTGTGTATGTGTGTGTGTGTATATGATATGAATATAATACCCTATGAACCTATAAGTGAGTGTTTGTATGTTTGCATCGTATGTAGCTTACAGTATATATGTATGTATGTAAGATGTATGTATGTATGTATGTGTAGGCGTGTCTAGGATGTATGAATATATGTATGTATGTATGTGTGTGTCTTCGATGTATGTATGTATGTATATGTGTGTCTAGGGTGCTTGGGTTCCCGCCAGTCATGATCACAGAGGTCAGACAAGGGTCACACGCGCGCGCGCACTCACTTTCCCTCTCATTGGTCGGTCAGGACGGTGGTGTCAGTTCGTTTTCATCCTCTCTCTCTCTCTCCTCTCTCTCTCTCTCTCTCTCTCTCTCTCTCTCTCTCTCTCTCTTTATTACCAACACGAATAACACCACAACACATTAATATCACAACACACACTATTATCAACACAAATAACACCACAACCCCACACAACACCACACCACAAACAACCACACAACAACACAACCACAACACAACAACACAACTACACATCACCACAACACCAAAATCACACAACAACACCACACCACAACAACAAAACAACCCACTAACTCCCCCCACAACACCACAACAACAACAACAACAACCACAACAACACCACCACCATTCTCACTATACATCACCATTGTTAGAGTAGTTGGGGTTCACGTGTATAAGTCACACAATAGAAGAGTAACTGAAATGAGGCTCTTACTACCTTTCTTTTTTCCTTCCTTCAGCATTTCCTTGATCATTTCCTTCTTTCTGTCTTCCTTCCTTCCTTGATCATTTCCTTCTTTCTGTCTCTCTTCCTTTCTTCCTTCCTTTCCTTCCTTCATTCCTTCCTTCTTTCTTTCTGTCTTCCTTCTTTCCTTGATCATTTCCTTCTTTCTGTCTCTCTTCCTTTCTTCCTTCCTTCCTTGATCATTTCATTCTTTCTGTCTTTCTTTCTACATTCCTTTCCTTCTTTCTGTCTTCTTTTTTTCCTTCCTTCTTTCTGTCTTCTTTCTTTCCTTCCTTCTTTCTGTCTTTCTTTCTACATTCCTTTCCTTCCTTGATCATTTCCTTCTGTCTGTCTGTCTGTCTGTTTGTCTTCGTGTGAACCAACCAACATTCCATTCTTTCCTCCTTTCCTTCCATGGTAGTGTCCTTCTTTCTTTCTGTCTGTCTGTCTGTCTTTCCTTCTTTCTGTCTGCCTGTCTGTCTACCTGCCTGCCTTCCTACCTCTATTCCATTTTATTTTCTAATACGTTCCCATATATATTCCTTTCATTACTAACTTCCTTTCTTCTTTTTCTCTCCAAACTCTTCTAAAAAATCTTCCCTTCCTTTCTTCCTTCCTATATTCCTTCTCCCCCAAAACCCCTCCCATCTCTTCCCCCACAAAACCCCTCCCTTCTCTTCCCCCATACCCTCCTTCCTTCCTCCCACAAAACCTCTCCCTTCTCTTCCCCCATTCCCTCCTTCCTTCCACCACAAACCCCTCCTCCCATCTCTTCCTCCATTACTTCCTTCCCACCAGACTTTCTCCCTCCAAGCGGCAGTGTTGTGTACTGAGAAACATCAACAGGTTCCGGGGTGACTGAGGGTTAATGAAGAGGAAGTACAGTACAGTGTTGTTGGCAAATCTGGAACAACTGACTGATTCCTCCCACAAAACTATATTCCAAGCAACATGTGAACACCATCCATTATTTTGGTTCATCTGGTGCTGTTTTGTTCCT
>JAWZYT010003899.1:0-78485 GCA_034508575.1 Petrolisthes manimaculis | reverse complement strand
AATTAAGTAACTTGCAGAGAACCTTATTTGAACTGAATTATTTGGCTGTCGACCAGATGAGGAACTTTAATTAAAAAGATACAATGTCATATTGTCGCTAAATTGAAGGACACTGATTCCTTCAAACTGTACTATAAAACATATCTTAGTAACATTGAGGTTGATGACTCTGTTTCGTGGTATAGTTTGGTGGAATCTATTGTATTTATTCTCCAAATGAATAGTAAATCGTGGCCCTCTCAAACACCTGAGTTCAAAAAGGATACTTTGAACAGGATTGGATCGGTAATACACGCACACACACACACACACACACACACACACACACACACACACACACACACACACACACACACACACATGTTCAACCCATCCACTGTAGACCTAAATATTCCCTCATCACTCAGTCGGTGGATATTCAGCTCATCTCTCACCATTACACATCTATCTATCTATCTATCTATCTATCGCACACTTCCACATAACTGCACTTTACAAACACACGAGAATATTAACATCAACAACATACCACCAACAACAACAATAACAACAACAACACAACAACAATACAAATATCCAATACCCGGCTCTGCATTAACTAAAAAGAACACGAGTACCATTGACTTCAGGTAATAAAAGACGAGTAGCAAACATAAGTCAATAAACAACAATATTAGCAACAACAAAACAACAGTGTATTGATCTGTGACGACAATAATAACAACAACAATAATAATATTAAATGTGTATAGTATCATCCATAAAAACAAGTACAGTAAATATGAACTGAACACACACACACACACACACACACACACACACACACACACACACACCACACACACACACACACATACACAAAACTCTCCCTTCACTCACCCTACCCCATCACCCCACTCCACCCATCACTTTCCTCATGACAACCCTCACTCCACCCCCATCTTATTTCCTTTCCCATCAATTGCCCCAACTGTCCCTTCCCCCTCATTGCCCCATCTGTCCCTTCACCCCCCTCCCCTCCCCATCACCCCACTGTCATGACCGGCTTGATTACATGGGTTTACGAGGAAGAGGCACCCCTTCACCCCCTCACCCTATCCCCACCCTATCTGCATATAGGGGGGCGGGGGGAGGGGGCAGAGTTGAAAGAAATGAAGCAAAAGAGAAAGAGGGGGGATGAGAAAGAAAGAAGAAATGATGTTATGAGAGAGAGAGAGAGAGAGAGAGAGAGAGAGAAGAGAGAGAGGAGAGAGGAGAGAGAGAGAGGAAGAAGGAGAAGAGAGAGTACAAAACACAGGGAGGAGCAGGGAAATGAGAGAGGAGGAGGAGGAGGAGGAGGAGGAGGAGAGGAGAGGAGAGGAGAGGAGGAGAGGAGAGGACTATGTTGTGTCTCTACACCCTAGAGAATAAAAAACCAAGATGAATGAACTAAGAGCACCAGCATGTCAGCAGGATGGGACACACACACACACACACACACACATCACACACACACACACACTCACACACACACACACACACACACACACACACACACACACACACACACACACACACACACACACACACTCACTCACTCTAACTCACACACACACACACACACACACACACACACACACACACACCACACACACATGGAAATAAAGTGAGACAGATAGACATACAGGCAGAGAGACAGATACAGAAAAACAGAGTGAGATATACAGAAGGACAGACACACAGACAGACAAATTGAGGAAACAGAAAGACAAACAGAAAGACAGAAAACACACAGAGAAACAGAGTGAGACAGACAGAAAAAATGGAGACAAACAATTTCAGACAAATAAAGGGAGACAAACAGACAGACAGAAAGATACAAGCAGATATTCAAACATAAACAAGTGCTGACAGATAGATAAACAAACTCACAGACAGACGAAGACAAAAACGCAAACAACAAGTAAGTATTCAAACGTAAACAAACACAGACAAGTAAATACTCAAAAGTAAACAGGTGCAGACCAACAAACAGATTCACAAAGAGACACACAAACAGAGAAGTGAACATTACAGTGCAGACAAATGGATAAACAAACAAACAGATATAAAAACAAAAACTAGTAAATATTCAAAACGTAAACAAACACAGACAAGTAGATATTCAAAACGTAAACAAATACAGACAAGAAAATATTCAAAACGTAAACAAACACAGACAAGTAAATATTTAAAGCTACAACAAAACACAGATAAGTAAATATTCAAAGCTAAACAAACTCAGATAAGTAAATATTTAAAAGTAAACAGGTGCAGACAGACAAACAGATTCACCACAAAGAGACAGACAGACAAGTAAACATTAGGGTACCGCCAGTGTTGTGGGTCGGGGGTGATGTGGACCATAATCACTGCCGGAAAATGTCTGTTGTCGTTAAAGTCGTAAAAGAGAGTATTATATTGAGCTGGAACCCTAGTGTGTATCTCTCTCTCTCTCTCTCTCTCTCTCTCTCTCTCTCTCTCTCTCTCTCTCTCTCTCTCTCTCCAAGAAAGAAGGGTGATGAGGAACAGAAAGGGATATGAAAGAGAATGAAGAGAAATGAAAAGGAAGGGACAAATTGCAAGTCGGAAATGATGGAATAGAAAGAAGGTTGGAAAGGAGAGTGAAGAGATGAAGGAGGGTGGGAAAAGGAAGGGATAAGGAATAGAAAGAAAGGATGAAGAGAGAGTGAAGAGGAAGAGATAGGGAATAGGGTGGAAAGGTGGGGAAAAGGAAGGTATGACAAGGAATAGAAATAAAGGATGGAGAGGGTTTTATGGCAACGAGTTTACTCAGTGAGAAGAAGGTTGAGGAAAGTGAGTGAAAAGGTGGTGAAGGAGGGACTAGAAGGAGGAGGCGGGGTCGTGGGTGGAGAGGGGGAGAGGGGGGGACCAATATCACACACACCAATCAGCATACCCGAACACCCTACCCCCCCCCCCCCTCCCTCTTCCCAGGGATTAGAATGGGGGAGGGGAGGGGGTTGAAGGGAGGAAGGAAGGTAAGTGTCAGATAAAGAGGAAAGAAAAGGGAAGGAAGGAATAGGTGTGAGTTGAGAAGGATGGAGTTTGTGTGTGTGTGAAAGAGAGAGAGGAGAAAGTTCAAGAAGAGGTGAGGAAGGAAATATTACAGAGAGAGAGAGAGAGAGAGAGAGAGAGAGAGAAGGAGGGAGGGAGAGAGATCACAGCCACAGTCACCTCCCTCTCTCATGTGTATACCAGCTAGCAGACATATGTAAGAGCTGATAGTATACAATATAACTTAGGCATCACCAACAACAAACCCAGCAAGTTACTGTAGTGTATGTTTATGTTGGTGTGTCCGTCTGTACTCCATAAACACTTACAACAAAACAAACCCCTCTGCTCTTGCACTGAGGTAGTCTATAATTTTTTTTCCTGACATAGTTTGGAGGAATCAGGACGAAGACTTATAAATATATATGCTCCTTCAAACTCAACAATGTGTCTCGGCATCTCGAACGAAATTAGACATGAATGATAAGGACAATATATTATGTTTTGTTTGGTTTATAGTTGATGGATATTACTCACTAACAATTATATCCTAACCACTAGAACAATATAATGGGACCTCATTTTAGATTTAGTCCTCATCTTTCCCACTATAGAATAAACATGAATAAAAAAGGTTTGTATATGGGGGTGGTTGCGACGACAGCGCCACCTTGGACCCTGGTGGTGGCGGTGGTGGTGGAGTGAAAGGAAGTCAACACAAATATTCTCAGTATTCGTCTCTAGTCAGTTTTTTTCCCGAGGGGAGATTCCAACTGGTGCGGCGTGTGTGTGTATGTGTGTGTGTGTGTGTGTGTGTGAGTGTGTGTGTAAGGGGAGGGGGGAAAGCAAGGAAAAAGTGCCAATGGGGGGCATAAAAGGTGGCATACAGATAAAGAGTAAGGAATAATAAATAGCATAAACATATAAGAAGGTAGAACGTGTGTCCTGTCAGAGATTGAATGGCCTAATACAGTGGATGGAGAGGCAGGCCTATTTATATACCAAAACGTGAATTCTCCCCATATACCTTTTCTATAGTATATAATGTTATGGGAGGTTATATTTTCACTTCGTTGGAGGAAGTAACAAATGAGGTTGTGGATTAATAGTTTATATATATATAAATTCTTCTTTTCTATCATTGGTCATAAATAGGGTCTGTTATTTTTATTTGGGATCAACTTAATTTTAAAAAATCCTATGTTTTTGAATAAATTGAAGTTGTATATATTGATTCCTCCAAATTATACCATCAAACAAATTATTACCTCAGTGTTATTGATAGGGAATCTGTTTCGTTATTAGTTTTGGAGGATTCAATAGCACTCAACTCAATTTACTGTCTAAGAGTTTCTCCCCTTATATTTTGATGAAAGGGAAGGTCATTTGACAACAAAGACACGACCCACTGACTGCCCTAAAGGAAAGATGGATGCTCACATGTTTTGGGGACAGCATTAATTTCACTGGAGAGAGAGAGAGAGAGAGAGAGAGAGAGAGAGAGAGAGAGAGAGAGAGAGAGGAGGGGGGGGGGATAGCATGGTGGACAATCATATATGGAAGAAAGAAAATGAGAGAGAAAGCGAAAATGGATTGAAATTTAAAATATCCAAGTTTAAGCAAAAAGAAAGACAGGGGAATAATAATAATAATGATGATGATAATAACAATAATAAATATAAAGTGAAAGAAGATAAGTAAAAGTAATAAAATTTGAAGTGAACATAAGCAATAAAGTACACAAGCAATAATAAAGCAGAAAAAACGTGATAAAGAACAACAATAAGAATGAAAGAAGAAGAAAGGAAAGGAAAAGAAGGAGGGATGGAAGAAAGAAAGGAAGGAAGGAGGGGGAGTTAGAAAGGAAGAGAAGGCAGGAAGGAAAGTAGGATGGGAGGGAGGGAAGGAAGGAGAGAGAGAGGGAGAGAAAGAAGATAGAGAGGGAGAGAAATATAAAAAATAGGAGAGATTTAGGTGTAGAATAATCCCATCTCTCAACTTTTTTGTTCCCCCACACTATATTCACTAAGACCTCTGTACCCCCACCCCCCCTATCCTGTCCTTACACACACCCTCACTGACCCCCTCTTCTCTCTCTCTCTCTCTCTCTCTCTCTCTCTCTCTCTCTCTCTCTCTCTCTCTCTCCTCTCTCTCTCTCTCTCACTGACCCTCTCCAGTATCCACCTTTCCTCCTCTCTCTCTCTCTCTCTCTCTCTCTCTCTCTCTCTCTCTCTCTCTCTCTCTCTCTCTCTCTCTCTACCCCTTCTTTCGCTACCCCCCCCACCCCACTCTCTATTTTTTCTTCCCTCTTCTTTCTCTCTCTCAATTGTGTCTCCCCTTTTCTCTAATTCACTTTTGCTTCCTTCGTTTATCTTCCCTTTGCCTCCTCTCTTATTTTACCCATTTTTCTTTATTCTCCCCATCTCTTCTGTCTCTTATTTGCTTCTCCTATATTTCTCTTTTTATCCTCTCGCCTCTTCGTTCATTCACCTTTTACTCATTTGCATTCCCTCTCTTTCGTCTCCTCTCCCACTCTCCCTCTCTCTACTCTCCACTATGTATATACCTCTCTCTCTCTCTCTCTCTCTCTCTCTCTCTCTCTCTCTCTCTCTCTCTCTCTCTCTCTCTCTCTCTCTCTCTCTCTCTCTCTTTCCATTTTTTCAACCATTTTTTAAAGATTCATTTACTCCGAAATTCAATTGATATTTTGTACACGTCACTCTTGGATTTTTTCCCGAAGGTGAGGGTAAGGAGGTAATAAATAGACTTCTGATACAGTAGAGAGAGCACCTCAAATCCTCCAAAGTGTGCCAGAAAACAGGACCAGGTAACCTTATTCAAAGTAATGGTGGTCTGTCTGGCTGTTGCTTGAAAATAATAGTCTGGAGGAATCAGTTGCTCCAGATTTACCAACACTGTTCTATCCTTTTATTAAAGACAAGTGAAATGAAAAAAAGGAGTGTGGAATGTTCAAAGTAAAGGTCCATTTTCATATCGAGACACATTGCGTTTATGAATGACAGTAGTAGTAGTAGTAGTGGTTGTTGTTGTTGTTGTTGTAGTAGTAGTAGTAGTAGTAGTAGTAGTGGTTGTTGTTGTTGTTGTTGTTGTTGTTGTTGTTGTTGTTGTGGTGTGTGTGTGTGTGTGTGTGTGTGTGTGTGTGTGTGTGTGTGTGTGTGTGTGTGTGTGGTGATGAGAGGGTTTGTGTGCGTTTCAAGGTCTGTGTGTGATACTTAGAACTCTGGATGGGTTACAAGAGTACACTAAATATATCAAACCAACTCTACCTTACAAAAATATATAGAGCACACTAAAAATATGAACTAACTCGATACACAGACCAATGCCAAGACACAAGTTAGTCAGTCAGCCACTTTATCTGTACAATTCGCAACCACGTACTAAGATGTTTATGTCATTTGAGCTGGTAACACTGAATGGGGAAGAATCAGAAAGAATAGGTGGAGGAATATTGTAGAACGATATGATACCATCTTTCACCTACAATAACACCTTCCCCACACAGTGTTACCAGCTCAGATGACATAAACACTTTGATACGTGGTCGCAAATTCACAAGCTCGAGTGTACAGGTTGATTGATTGAAGTTGGTGTTTGTTCCTGGTGGGTTTCTTTCTCACCTGTAGTTTTAGAAAAATTGAGGGCCCTTACTGGAGCTCTATGAATTATCCAAACTACTCCAAACAACAGATTCCCTATTAGAAACACTGAAGCGTTTTGTGGCCTGATTATCTGGAGGGTTCATAGAGCTCCAGTAAGAGCCCTCAATTATTTTTTTAACTACGGATGTTAGTTCTGTATGTAGAGACTAATACTAAAGTTCCACAGACACTGATGATGCTACTACAAAGACATCGGTGGTTCATTTTTCATCCCCTTAGCTAAGTTTGGCTGCAGAGTTCGGATCAATAATGGTTCACAACGTTCTTCTGTTATGTGGTGTGTGTGTCGGTGTCTTCGTTCATTCATTCGTTTCTCTCAGCTTGGTGGATGGAAGGAAGTGCACATATATTACATTTTAGATAATAATTATATGGAAAATGTAGCAAGGAAGGAGGATGTGGACGAGTACAAGATATAGATAGATAAATGTAAACAAGAAAAGTGCTGATACTGCTCGTCACAAAATATATCAATTATTATCTTTTCGACACTTTGCACGACTAACTGGAAATTGAATCAAGATACTGAGCTGTAGTCTGCTTATTATATTTTCATCATCTGCTTGTTCTATATTTTGTTCTGCTTTTATTTTGTTTTAATTCTCGTTTGCATGTCTGCTAGTGTTTCGTGATATTTTGTTTTCTTCTTCTGTCTTCCACATCTTCTTCTCCTCTTCTTCCTCCTCTTGGTATTGGTACAGTGAGTCCTCTTCCCCTTGCACCTTCACCTCTTGTATCGAACTCTTCTTTAATTCATCCTCTCCTGCTTCTCGTCCTCGCTTCTCCACCTCCTCGTCTCGCCTCCATTCTTTATATTTTTTCGAGTTTCGCTCTTCACTCCACTCGGTTTAGGATGAATGGGAGGGAGTGGGGGAAGTGGGAGAGTGTTGTGGGAAGTGGGGCGAGTGGGAGAGTGTTGTGGAAGTGGGAGAGTGTTGTGAGTAGTGGAAGAGTGTTGTGGGAAGTGGGAGAGTGTTGTGGGAAGTGGGAGAGTGTTGTGGGAAGTGGGAGAATGTTATGAGTAGTGGAGTAGTGTTGTGACAAGTGGAGTAGTGTTGTGACAAGTAGAGTAGTGGAGTAGTGCTGTGAGTAGTGGTGTAGTGTTGTTATGAGTATGTAATGAGATAATAGAGTATTGTAGGAGGGTAGGAAGAAAAAGATAACAAGAGTGAGGTATAATGAAGTGAAAATATTAAGAGTTAAATAATATTATAATACCACTTGTTCCATGCATGCTACTACTGCTATTACGACTGACTATTATTTATTATTACTTATTATCCTTGGTCCACACTACTGCTATTATTACAGTTATCATTATATTGTTTATTATCCATGCCTGTTACTACTATCACTACTACCTACCTTCCTTTATAACGTGTCCATGCTATATATATAACGTTATCACACTATCTGTTACTGCTAGCACTACTAACTACCTACCTTTATAACGTATCTATGCTATAACGTTATCACTCTATCTGTTACGGTTACCATTTACATAATATTAACATACTATTGGTTGTGGCTATGTAGCTGTTTGTATCGTGTGACATCTGTTTCCCTGTGACACCTTAATGTATACTAATGAACCCTTATACGTGATGTGATGGTGTACAGTCAGATTATAAAGTTAATGTATGTACGTGGAGACCAGAGAGAGGTCGGTGTAATGGCTTGGTATGTGTGTGTGTGTGTGTGTGTGTGTGTGAGTGTGTGTGATATAGTTTCCATCAGTCATCCATACATACATGACTGTGCAGCATAATTTTTCCCGTGAACAGTTCCACGAGTCTTTTTTTTTTTCAGTGAAAGGTAAACAGAAACTCAACACACAAACAAACCACGTGATTATAGTGACCTCTAGTGGCAAGGGACACGACTTTTGTATGTGAATATGATATTATATAGAGTTTGTTTGTGTGTCAGGATGAATAATATGTTAATGTTTGTGATTTGTACAAACTCACAACTGTAATATAATTATCATTCATTAGATATAGACATTATTCCATGTTGTGTAAGAGTTGAGGATATATATATATATATATATATATATATATATATATATATATTATATATATATATATATATATATATATATATATATATATATATATATATATATATATATATATATATATATATATATACAGTTTGGAGGAATCAATCACCTCCAATTCACTACAACATCACACAACATAACACACATAATATTGCTTATCTTTTAACCACTTTAATCTTTCTAACTTTTATCACATGTTCGTACTCAACTTTGTTTTCTCTACAGCTTGAGGAGTCGAAAAGTTAAAAGAAAAGGGTACGTTGTCTGAACTATAGTGTTAGGTCAGTCAGTCAGTCAGTGTGTGTGGTGTGTGTGTTACTTTATGTCAACGAGTGTCCGCCTCTCTCTCTCTCTCTCTCTCTCTCTCTCTCTCTCTCTCTCTCTCTCTCTCTCTCTCTCTCCTCTCTCTCTCTCTCTCTCTCTCTCTCTCTCTCTCTCTCTCTCTCTCTCTCTATCTATCTATCTATCTATCTATCTCTCTTTAATATATTATCTCCTCCCTCTCCTCCCTCATTCATTACACTTCTCTCTACACCCCTATAACTCCCATCTCTCTCCTCTCCTCTCCTGATCCCCTCTTTTCTCATTCATTACACCTTTCTCCCCTCACCCCACCACTACCCCTCCGTCCCCTCCCCTCACTTCACCAGATAATACCGTACCCCCCTACCAACCAACCCCTCTCATTCTCACTGCACTAAAACATCAGGAGAGGGGCGACATTATCAGGCCAAAGATCAACAGTTAAATAGTAATGGGAGTTAAAGGTTGGTTGGATCTCCCCTCTCTCTCTCTCTACCTTCAAACAGTAATCTCCTTTTTAGTGTGTGTGTGTGTGTGTGTGTTTTTTAGTTTTTATCCTTCAGGTCATCTATTCATCTCTCTCTCTCTCTCTCCTCTCTCTCTCTCTCTCTCTCTCTCTCTCTCTCTCTCTCTCTCTCTCTCTCTCTCTCTCTCTCTCTCTCTCTCTCTCTCTCTCTCTCTCTCTCTCTTTCTCTCTCTCTCTCTCTCTCTCTTTCTCTCTCTCTCTTTCTCTCTCTCTCTCTCTCTCTCTCACACACACACAAAAAAAAAAAAAAAAAAAAAAAAAAAAACGTAACTCAAAATCCTGCCGTCTGATTTTAGTCAAACTTCACAGAATGTTACAGTTGCCTCCAAACATTCTAGACACTACCTACCTACCAGAGTCTAGCAGGTAGTGTCTCGACATTTTAGGAGGCCACTGTACATGAGTGGACGCGAATTTCTGCTGCCGGCTGTACAGGTATATGACACATTTTAGATCGCCGTGATTCCTCTGCAAATTATACTAGGAAACATGACCAGATTATCGAAAATACTGGTGGTCTGCTGCTCGGATTAGATTGGGGGAATAAAGTTGATACGGATTAACCAAAAATGTTCTATTAAAACCCCTTATAAGTTTAAGGGACCCTATGATGTAGTCAGAAAATTGGAGGTTAGCGAGTCTTTCAAATATTGCCACGAAACAACGAAACATCATTCACCTATAAGGCAGGAGCTTGTTTCGTGGCTTAGTGAGGAGGAATCAAAAGCCTCCAATTTTCATACACGATCACATGCAGGGTTTTTAATTAAGGGGAACTTCTTTTGTTGGTGAAATGGAGTGTCTTGATTCCTCCAAAGTATACCAGGAAACAAAACCAGATGAACAGAAAATAATGGTGTTCTGTTGCTTGGAATAGTTAGGAGGAATCAAGGCACTCCAATCTATCAAAAGTATACTCTCCCCTTAAGAATAGGAGGTGAAACTTTAATCTGGATGCCTCTTTCCGTAGACTTTCTCCGATGTTTACGAAGGTCCCGAGGGAATAATAGGATGCATTATTACCAACTGCTTACTGACTCCACCCCTTAGTCATGCTGTCTCATATTGATGTTTGCACTGTAACTATAAAACTAACTAATGGATATCCTTAAAATTAATCTATGTCCTTAACTATGAAACTAACCTTAATTAAACATTGGATATCCTTTAAAAATAATAGTCTCATGGTCCTTAAAAATAGTCTCATGGTCTTAAAAATAGTCTCATGGTCTTAAAAATAGTCTCATGGTCTTAAAAATAGTCTCATGGTCTTAAAAATAGTCTCATGGTCTTAATGATAAAACTAACTATTGGATATCCTTAAAAATTGTCTCATTGCCTTTAGGGGAGTAACGTATTGTGTAAGGCTACTGATTCCTCCAAACTATGCCAGGAAACAGAAACCCCTCCCATGTGGAATTATACAGGGATGTGTTTTATAGCTGAGATTGGAGGCCTACATTGACTCCAAATTGACCACAAAAGGTTGATGATTCCCTTAACTATGAATTAAACTAACCATTGGATATCCTTCAAAATAGTCTCATAATTCGTTCTTCTGTTTTTCTGTTTTTTTTTTTTTTTTTTTTTTTTTTTTTTTTTTTTTTTTTTCTCCAAACACTTCCATTTAGTTTTTCTTGGGTTATACAGTTTTGTTTTTCTTACTTCCCTCCTTCCCTTCTAATTAGTTCCATCTGTTATTCAGCTTTTTTTTTACACTTTCCTTCCTTATCTTCTAATTATAGTTCTTCCTCTGTTATTCAATTAGTTTTTTCACTTTCCTTTCTTCCCTTCAAATTAATTATTTATCTGTTATTTAGCTTTTCACTTTCATTCCTTCTTTTCTAATTAGTTCTTTCTCTATTATTCAATTTTTATTTACGCTTTCCTTCCTTCTCTTCTGATTATTTTTTCTCTGTTATTCAATTTTTCACTTTCCTTCCAACAATTCCATTAATGTAGTTCTTTTGGGGGTTATACATTTTTTATTTTTATCTTATTTTTTATCTTATCTATTGTATTTTGTTTTTGTTTTGTTTGACTTCCTTCCTTCTATAGTTACTTCTTCCTGGGTTATTTTATTTTTATTTACTTTTTTCACCTCATCCCTCCACCAAGGTTGTATCTATATAGTATTAATGTGGTGATCAGTATGCTCGTCTCAGAACACAGGTAATGGCATCACTTAATTACTTCCTTCTCATACCACGCATTTCTTTTCATGTCGGTGGTGGAGAGAGAGAGAGGAGATGAGAGAGAGAGAGAGAGAGAGAGAGAGGTGGGGGGCGGGTAATAAGAACGAACCAAGAGAGAGAAAATAAGAGGAGTGGCGTCAAGAGAGAGAGAGAGAGAGAGAGAGAGAGAGAGAGAGAGAGAGAAAGAGAGAAGGGGTCGGGTTGTATGTATAAGTCAGTAAGTCAGTCAGTGTCTTATATACTTGTGCTGAAGGTCGGCAGTCAGTCAGTTAGTCAGTTAGTCAGCTTCCGTGTTCAATATTCCGTCTGTGCCTCCCTTTGCTCCCCCATTAAAATTCCACCATTAGGATTCCAGAGAGAGAGAGAGAGAGAGAGAGAGAGAGAGAGAGAGAGAGAGAGAGAGAGAGAGAGAGAGAGAGAGAGAGAGAGAGAGAGAGAGAGAGAGAAAGAATTTACTCCCTGATCTCTGAGAGTGAATTGAAGTGATTTATTTTCATTTATTCTGGTGTTTCCAAATTACGTACTTCCCCTTCCCCCCATACACATGTCTACTGCTATGAACACACCTAGTCTGTATGTATGTATGTACCCTCTTGTCAACCAGTCCTGTCCTGCCTGACCAGCAAGAGTCCTCACATCTCCACACGCCTATATTGCCTCACTCAACCACCACCACCACCATCAGCAAATTCTTATACCTGATATTTTTTTTAGTGTGTTTACCCAGTTCTCGTGTCTTTAATATTAACCTTCCTCTGTGACTGATACGTTCTAGGAAATCTTAATGTAATAATACCTTCACTAACATATATATATATAAAACTATCATACTTATATATAAATAAATAAAAACACTAAAATGAGCAGTATTGTTGTTGTGACAGGCGAACTTCATTAAGTAATCTTTCTTACTACTGTACTGGAGTTCTAATCTTCCATCATAACCAAGAAAATATTTGAGAATCTGTATAATCTTGCCAGGATTTGTGACCACGGTGTGTCTTCTGCAGAGAGAATCAGGTTATTGTGTGTGTGTGTGTGTGAGAGAGAGACTTGACTGACTGAGTGAGTGTGTTTGTGCTTGACTCTTTGTGTATGTGTCTGTTGTGCTTGCCTGCAAGGGTGTGTGTTTGTGTGTGTTGTGCTTGCCTGTAGGTGTGTGTGATGTGCTTGCCTGTAGGTAGGTGTGTTGTGCTTGTGTGTGTGTGTGTGTGTGTGTGTGTGTGTGTGTGCCTGTAAGTGTGTGTGTGTGTGTGCATGTGTGTACCACATTACACTATAATTATAGACCAAACGTATCCTTAGTTGCCAAATAATAATAATCAGCATGAGAAAGAAACGTGTTCTGACGGAGACATAGTAACTAAATAATAATATCCACTACCACCACCATAATGCAGGTTTCATATCTTGCACTGTCCATGCATCTATTGTTTTTATTTTCGTTTTTGTTTTTAACCCTTCTAGTACAAGCCAATTCAGTGTCTGGTGTTCTCGAGTTGGCAACATTGATTAGTTTTTGTTTTGTTTTGGTTCTCTTTCACGTGCATGGAGGGGGTATAGAAAGGGAAGAACGATAGATAGGAGTAAATAGAAAGGAAAGAACGAGAGATATGAGTAAATAGAAAAGGAAGAACGATAGATAGGAGTAAATAGAAAGGAAAGAACGAGAGATATGAGTAAATAGAAATGGAAGAACGATAGATAGGAGTAAATAGAAAAGGAAGAACGATAGCAAGGAGTAAATAGAAAGGGAAGAACGAGAGAGAGGAGTGAAGAGGAGTACAGCATATGCCACAGTAGCATATAAATTAGATATTACGAAAAATCTACGTAGGAAAAACAAAGCAAAATAATGGATAGGAACCAAGGATAATGGACTATCCTTTATAGTCTATTATCCTTGTATATTATCCTTGGTAGGAACTAGTAAGACTTGAGATTTAGGACAGAGAATAGAGATGGGATTTGGGACAGAGGGATGGGATAGAATGTTAAATAGACGAGTTAAGACAGAGATGGGAAACACAGTACAGGAATAATTCATGACTTACAGATGGGGTAGGACGAGTGTTGAAAGGATGAGTTTGGACAGAGTTGGGAAATACAGCAAATGAAAGGAAATGAAAATAATAAGAGATGGGAAACAGAGAATTGAAGAAGACATGACGTAATATAAGAACAGAAAGTGGGAAATGATTCGTGAGGGATGGCAATGCAGTGATAAAGATAAGGGATAAGAGACAAGGGGAAAATATTGATGCAGTGATGAAGGGTGTATAATAAAGAGGGGGGAAAGATAAATGTACGGTGGAGAGAGAGAGAGAGAGAGAGAGAGGGGGGGGGGGGGAGCACTGCAAGAACGGAGGGGATATAATTATGAAGAATATACAAAAATATGGAGACAGAGGATGGATGGTAAAGATATGAAATGAGAGAGAGAGAGAGAGACAGAGAAAGCGGTGAAGGAAAGGGAGAGAGAGAGAGAGGTGAAGGATGGGGGTAGGTGGGAGAGAGAGAGACAGAGAAAGCGGTGAAGGATGGAGAGAGAGAGACAGAGAATGCGGTGAAGGAAAGAGAGAGAGAGGTAAAGGATGGGGGTAGGTGAGAGAGAGAGAGAGAGAGAGAGAGAGAGAGAGAGAGAGAGCGAGGTGAAGGATGGGTGTAGGTGGGAGGAGGGGTAGTAATAACCTATGTGGGTCTAACCACGGTGGAGGGACCCAGGGGTAATACTCGAGCTTCATTACCCTCCACTCCAGCCCTCGAGAACCACCGATATTGGTTCACCTCCACCCCCCCCCCTCTACCCTCCACCCTTATACACACACACACACACACACACTCACTCACTCACTCATACACACATACGCTCTCATACACACGCTCTCATTGTACACACACACTCACTCACTCATACACACACACACACACTCATACACACGCTCTCATTGTACACACACACACCCTTACACACGCTCTCATTGTACAGACACACTCACACACACTCATTGTACATACTCACTCACTCACTTACACTCATACACACGCTCTCATTGTACACACACACACACACACTCACTCACTCATACACACACACCCTTACACACGCTCTCATTGTACACACACACACATACATACATGTTCTTATATACACACACACATACATACTCTCATACACCCGCACACATATGCACTCATACACATTCTCTCTCTCATCTCTCTCTCTCTCTCTCTCTCTCTCTCTCTCTCTCTCTCTCTGTATATAATGTTTGTTTGTCTGTCTGTATGTATGTTATTGTTGCAACCCTGACTTACATATACTTACAATACGATATATCTATCTATAGTTGTATTCTGAAAACTATAAAACCAATCGCTTATCAACATAGCCAGAATATTCGAATTGCAACACACACACACACACACACACAAGAAATTCAGTACATGTGTGTGTGTTAGTGTGTGTGTGTGTGTGTGTGTTCAGGAAAGTCAGTACGTGTGTGTGTGTGTTCAGGAAAGTCAGTACTTGTGATCCTCCCCTAACCCTCTGCTGTGTTGTGACAATCGACCTTCATCTGTTTGGCTCAACTCGAGTTCCTCCAATTACTACCCTCCACCACCACCACTACCACTGTCTCTTCTGTTCTTGCTCCCTTCCTGCTGTTTGTTTCTGCTTCTACTGCTTCCTGTTGGATTTGTATATACTCTACACTACTTATTTTATAATCCACTTGGTATATTTCACATAAAAAAGGAGACTTAACTAATAATTGCTTGTTTCGGTTTCACACGTCATAATAATAGTTTCATGGTTCACAGCAAGGATTCGACTATTGGGAGAAGGATAAGCCACTCTTTTGAGGGATTTTTTGGTCATCGCGGTAGAGCAGAGCCACCTACCGGCGAAGGGGAATTACTTACATACAGCCTTTACTGACACAGGAGCGGTGGGAGTTTTTTTTTTTTTTTTTTCATTATTTTGGTTTGCTGAAGTTGATTTTGTTACTAAAATGAAGATGACCGGGTGTGCAACAATAAACTCTTCCACAAACTCTAAATGGAGAGAGAGAGAGAGAGAGAGAGAGAGAGAGATATAGATGACTGACTGAGTGTTTGTGCTTAACTGTGTATGAGAGAGAGAGAGAGAGAGAGAGACTGACTGACTGACTGACTGACTGACTGACTGAAACGAGTCTTTACATAACTTTATAGTAAGCTACGGAGTTACAGATTTGACTGATTATGATAGTTATATAGTATTAATTTGATATTAATTAACTGGTGTTAGTATGATGATGCCTTATGTGCTCTATAGTTAATAATAAAAAAATAATAATACAGTATTTATATTGGTAGTAGTAATTCATTAATGACATTGATATTATTAACTGGTGTCAAGTGATGATAGCCTAACTTATCCTTTCTATTTTCTTTAGTTTGGTCTATAAAATCTGTATGACCGTCTTTTTCTTCAATTATATATCATAATACTATTGAAAAACACAATAATAGAAATCATAAAGAGGTAATAATAACTCATTTTAGATATTATGTATGAATGTTATTAAACTATGGATACTTTAACAATTAGGTCTCTGTCATTGATATTAGGAAATGGATAATTTATAATTTAATTTGCCTTTAAATGCATACACCAAGCAAGATTTTTTTTTTTAAATTCTCAAGCAAGCAAGAATCCTTTCACATAATCATAATGGTGGTGGTGGTGGTAACAGTGTTGTACAGTATTTATAGCTCATTGCTTTATAGTTTTAATAATAATCTATATGAATGTCTTTTATTGGTACTTATATAGGGTTGCCATACGTTCGGATTTACCCGGACATGTCCTTTTTAGACTTCAAATGACCGTCCGGGCGGATTTTTGAAAAATCGCCAAAAGTCCGGATTTTCAACTTTCATAATTTCTTAGATTGATTTGGGGAGACATTATGATATAAATGCATTACTCATTATGATAAAAATCAAGAGAGAGGCGAAGAATTGAGGATTCGAGGACAGAGGAGGCAACAAAACTTCCGAACAGAACGTGTTCAGTTTTCGTCGTAACTCCAGCTGAGTTCACAAAAAACGACAACATCAGTTTTGAATCTCCGTGATACGAGGCAAGGTGTGTGAATTTGGTGAAATCCGATTGTGAATGCTTATTTTGTGGGTTTGTAGCCATTATTTCCACGTACAGTAACAATAGTTAGACTATATATATATATATATATATATATATACGGTCACAAAATAGTGCCGAAGTGTGTACGATACGTGAGCGATAGAAATGTCCTCTTTTTAGATTGCTCAAATATGGCAACCCTATACTTATACATCAAAATATTATAGATGTCATAAACAGGTAAGTATCATCGTTTATTGGAGTTACTGTACGTAAATGGTAGGTACGTTTTTTTTTAGCAATATATTATGGCTTTGTCGCAGATATTATTGTAAATTATTATGTAATTTTACCACAATGTAATTATTCATTCTATAGCCACATAATTGGTATAAAATGTCCTGTGTGTTACTCGTAAAGAAAATCAAACTTAAAAATTGATGAGGATAAAGGGAAGCAGACGGGAAGTGGAGTATTGATTCCCCATGGCCGCTAGAGGCGCCACCGTCATAGCCAATCACAAACATCACACCAAAATAACATTGAGTGTCCTATCCTTCTCCCAGTACTAGAACCCTTGAGCCTTGACCACAGCAACAGTGAGCTACTTCAGCTACCATGGCGAGGTGATTACAAGTCAGTTGGTATACGTGGTTACCGGTACCTCGTTGGGTATTTTTATAATTTGCATAATTTACTATACGATTATTTGAGTACCTTTTTAAATCTTTAGGATTCAGTGTTTGGGTTCCTTTGTACGAAAATATTAATTAATGAACCTCTCCCTCACCTCACCTCACTTTGTTTGTATGTATGTATGTATGTACCCTCAGGTGATATGCAACGGTGGCAACATGAGTGAAATGCCCAAGAAGCTGCCAGAGACGGTAGAACATCTCACCTTCTCTCGTAATGCCCTCCCTGCCCTCATCACTGAAATGTTCATCAGATGGAGACACCTTGAAGTACTCGACCTTAATGACAACAATATTAGGGACATCAAACCATTCGCCTTCAGGGGCCTCGGACACCTCAAGGAAATATCCATACAGGTGGGTCAGTTGGACATCATATATAACATTGTGGTAATTCGGGGTTAACAGACTCTAGAATACTCGATATACTTTATTGGTTGGGCACAGAGAGTCACACAGGATAGGAGGTTGGTGACTTGGTGGTGGTATGCACTGTGCAGGTGTGTCTGTCGGTCCTCTTCGCCAGAGCTCGCGTGTGGTGTCTGTGGTAGGTCGGAAGCCAAGTGAAGGTGTTCTTGCGTCCAGTGTCCAAGGGTGAGTGAGGGAGTCAGAGGGCAGCGACCTGGCTTTTATGACCTAGGGTAAAGGATTGGCTATTGCCCCAGGCGCTTGGCCAGGGATTAAGCTAAATATAGACTGGAGAATACAGAATGTTCCCTCTGACTCCTGTGGTGAGAGGAATAAGGAGTGGTACACTACAGTACTCCCCCTCCCCCCCAGTGTGGTAATTCGGGGTTAACAGACTCTAGAATACTCGATATACTTTATTGGTTGGGCACAGGGAGTCACACAGGATAGGAGGTTGGTGACTTGGTGGTGGTATGCACTGTGCAGGTGTGTCGGTCGGTCCTCTTCGCCAGAGCTCGCGTGTGGTGTCTGTGGTAGGTCGGAAGCCAAGTCAAGGTGTTCTTGCGTCCAGTGACCAAGGGTGAGTGAGGGAGTCAGAGGGCAGCGACCTGGCTTTTATGTCCTAGGGTAAAGGATTGGCTATTGCCCCAGGCGCTTGGCCAGGGATTAAGCTAAATATAGACTGGAGAATACAGAATGTTCCCTCTGACTCCTGTGGTGAGAGGAATAAGGAGTGGTACACTACAACATTAATTAAGGATATGCTATAGTAGGATGCTTGTTGGTAGGAGATTGAAGAGTATAATATTATGCTGGTGAGTCAGTTGAATTATCTGTTAACAAGGGTAAATTCATTAAATCAGATTCAATGTGCTGTAGACTTCATTCCTATCTAGGAAGTGGTGAATCACAGTACACTTATGTTTGAGAACACCCTTGTATAGTCCAAAATTTGCCCTGGGTCAGACTGTCTGTGGTGTTCACACTGACTGCTATGACAGGACACCATACATTTTTTATACAGTAAAGCAAATAATGAAGCACTGGAAGACTTAAACACTAAAACCTAACATAGTGTATTGTGTGTGTGTACATTTGTGCATCTTTATGTACTGTATGTACACTGTAAATACTGTACTGTATATTTGTATGTGTCTACAGAACAACCCACTGACGGAACTGCCGCAGTTTTCCTTCGCTGGTTTGGAGAATGTCAACCAGATCAACCTCTCCAAGAACCGAATCCAGGTTATTAATCCGTGAGTACCTATTGAAGCTGACCTATCATTTACCAGCTCAGATTATACAGTATATCACAGCTCTCAGGTTTTATTTACTGTACACTCGATAAAAAAGTCACAGACTATTAATTGCCTACACTTCCAGGTTGAGTTATAACAACAATAAAAAAAATACATAAAACCTTTGCCATGAGACAAACTCCCTCAGTATGGGAACCTTTTATTGGCACAGTTTGGAGTAATTAGTACCGTCGGCTCCAATTCACCTACTAATTCATGAGTTACTTAACATAGCCTCTTACCCCTGCCTGACAAAGTGTTAATGAAGGTGTGTGCCATCGACAGGTATGTGTTTGCAGGGAGCCGAAACATTGGCATGATCATTCTGCAGGAGAACCCACTTATCAAGGTGCGAGCACGGGCCTTCTCTGGTCTCCGCACAGTCCAGTTCCTCTACCTTCCATCATGGGTCAAGGTGGGGCTCTGTGTACAGTATTGGTTGTAATTAATCTTTTACAGCACTCAAAAATATCCCAAGTACAGTACTGCATTAGAAAAGTTGATATTAGTTGTGGTTTAATTCTCCTCAAGTATTAAAATATGGCATATATATATAATATATTTATATAATTTATATTTATTTAATTTTTTTATTGCTGTATACAGTAAGATATTCTCATTATTTCTTCTATAGCAAATCTGTTAGTATGGGTGAAATCAACAAAATGCTCTCCAGCATCTCTGCCCCAATATCCCACCTTTCCCTTGTATACTATGTTATATATTGATGCCCCACACCCTGTCTGGTCTGCCCCTTCTACACTTCAGTCTCATGCACTTTCTCAGCTGTTTTCCACAAATATGCCATTTCTTGTACAGTACTGTACTTATTAATGTGAATTATATTACTCCTAATGAAATAGAATCTTCAATCATTAGCAAATAGAACAATTTCTGAAAGATCAACAAGTTTCACATGATAGGACACTTAAACCTACAGTATCATAGGGTACTAATATCACCTACATAATGCTTGATTTGATAAAGTGGCATGACAAATAAATCCATAAATATTATTACTTATCATTTAGGATGCATTGTTCTGGGAAAGGATTGATTGTGGAAAGTAACTTGCACCCCACATGTGTATTGTAACTCCTACCTGGCCTTCTGCAGGTGATTGAGTCCAATGCCTTCTATGACTTGGAAGGGGTGGGTCTCCTGCGCCTTCACAGCCTCGACCTTCATGCTCTCAGGCCACACACATTCAGGTGAGACGCCTTGGGCAATTGAATTCCATAGATACCAATGGGAACATTTCTTCAGTGGTCAGATAGTCCTCTCCCTCCAAAAATACACATACATACTTATACCAGGCCTTCATCTCCACGCTGGAGGTAGCCCCGTCATGTCACACACTCTCTGTAACACAAATTCCCAAACATAGAACTTTCCCCCCCTCCCACACATGCACACACACTCCATATCTCAACCCCCCATTCCCCGTTGGAGGAGGGAGCAACCCCAACAGCACAACCGCATCCATAGCAAGGCCAGACAGCAAAACCTGGTTAACCCCTGCCACTTCACTACAGGGCAATTCCCCCTCCCGCATCCAGCCAGTCCATGGGCCACACTCAATATTAATTTGATAATCCAACTCTTCAAACCATGTCACAAATGTATGAGAGCTTTTTATGAAATATAAATAGTATTCCCAATTTCACTTTGAAAAGAAAGGATTGATAAGGCTGACAGTTACACACTGTACAGATAAATATCCACCTGTACATTGGGACCCTATACTTTAGTTTGGGAGTTATTAATTTTCATTGTTTCCTTCCAGGCATCATTCTTCAAACATACCTAGAAAAGGGTTGTAATGTAGATATCAATCAAATCTATGTAATAAAAGAAGTGTGTATACTCACCCTATCAATGATGTATTATATCTTTGAGAGCAATGAATTAGAGCTCATGCATTAGCACCTTAGGAACAAATGTTGCCAACCAAACCAGTAGACATCTTGCACCTAACAATGACTGTATTCTAGGACCAGATTTTGTTCCTTTTTCATTCATTTTTGCTCCACCACCAGGGGATTGAGAAACGTGACACAGATCTCTATACAAGAGTCCGACTTGGGGGTTTTGAAGGAATTGGCATTTGAAGGTCTCAGGAATGTTGGTGAACTCCGAATTCTCAATAACAAGGTGAGTAATGGGTCACAGTAATTGACAAGATATGGCGTGGGGAGAAGGAAAGCTAAAGTTTATGGGGCCTAAAATGTTGCCATAACTGGTGGCTATTGATTCCTCCAAATTACTTGACCACAGAACAGCAATAATAGTAAGGATTCAGTAGCCTCCAGTTTATCAACAACATTACACTTTTCTTATAGTTGTGATTGAACCTCTTCAGTAGAATAGAAGGGGAAGTATTGAAGCTTACATTATTGGGAGGTAATATTTATAATAGTTAGCTTATAACAGGAAACCTGGAGATACACATTGTTACAAAAACTGTGGTGCTTTCATTTTGCATGTGACAGTCTCATACCAAAAGAAAAACATGATTATGCATAGTACTGTACACTGTACCAGATTCTCCTGAACTTGTGGAATTGCATTAGGCCTATTCATTTATGAAGAAATACAGAAAGTCTAATTTAAAGAATATTTGAGGAAATGTGGGTGTTCCAGTTCACTCCCATGAAAATCAAAAGTGTATTGCTGTTCCACCTTTAGTCTCCTCCCTCACTCTATGTAAATGTCTGTGGTGCAGGTAGATGAAGTGGAGGCCCTTGAGGTGTGTGAGGAGGCCAACATAGATGGGGTGATGGTGCGAGGGAACCACTTCCTCCAGGTCACCCGTCAGTCACCGCTACGTATAAACGCCAACCACCGCTCCATCGTGACTGGTGAGTTGTCAAGCATAGAGGTTGTAGGGGGAAGTGGTATGGTGAATGGTGTAGGGAGTAAGAAGTATGTACTGTGTAGCAAGTGATAAAGCGAGAAGGGAGAAGGGAGTGTGGCAAGCGCAGTGGTTGGTTGTGGAAGGAAATGATGAGAAATACTGTGAGGGATGGTTGCTTTTGTTGAAGTTCCTCAATCTGTCTGCTCGAGCAGCCCCGAGTTCCTGAAGCAGGCTATCTCACAGTACCCTCATAGAGTGTATGTAGTGTTGATGGTGAGTGTGGTTGTGTGCATTGCAGTCTTCCATAATTTTTTTTTTTTATAGAATGGGGAGCTGTGTTGCATCCTGGACAGGCTGTGGGGAATGGTTGTGATATACTGTACACTCAACCCTCGGCTATCACGGGTTTGGCTATTACGTTATATGGCTATCGGGCAACCAAAAAGATCAGTAATAAAATGTTCAAACTTAACGCTCGCACCAGCTCACTGCCCAGCTTGGGTAGATTCACTCAGTGATTGGTCTTGACGTCAGAACCAGCTGGGCTCTCATTGGCTCCTTGCCACCAACATGGATATTTATTTCAAAGGATTCTTGTACTACAGTATGTCGTAGATATTATCAAAATATATTATGTATATCAAATAGTATCAAATATCCATAGGATTACAAAAAAAAAAATCTGACTTAAAAATGAATCAGGATAAAGGGAAGCAAACGGGAGCTGGAGTGTTGATTCCCCATGGCCGGTAGAGGTGCCACCGTCCCAGCCAGCCACAGTGACGACACCAAAATAACATAGTGACCTATCCTTCTCCAGTACTAGAATCCTTAATATTTCCCACCAAGCCATTCAACGGTGCATTTACCATGTGTGAATACTGATAGCAACAACAATAGCATTTTTTGTGAGTAAACTATGGCCAATATACCCCCACCCCGTCCTCCTACCATTGGCCAATGTAATGCTGCTGCACCAGGCAGGGAAATCAAGAAGAAGAAGAACCTTACTTATGCCGGGAAGTGGGAAATAGTGAAGCTGATCGATGGAGGTCAAACGAAGAAGTGCAGCCAAGAAATATAGCATTAATGAATCTACCATAAGGAGCATCTACAAGAAGTACATTTGTATTTGTATTAGCCTTGTGCATGTTCATTCAAAGATAATATGTGTACTAAATTATCAAAATAGGGTACAGTATACTGTATTTGGAGGTCGTGGCACCAATTACAATTACACCCATTGCATTTTTGGCTATAGCGCTGCAATAGCGGTACCACTGGGAGCGATAGCTGAGGCTTGAGTGTAGGGAAAAGTACAGGAGAGAGAAGTGTTGTGATGAATTAAATGTACTGCACTGTTATGAGGGAAATGAGAAATATTGCTGTGAGGATTTGTGAGTGATACTGTACAGTATTTAAGTGGTGTGGTGAGTAAACAGTTGTTTGATGGACAATTAATGTTAAGATGAGTGGAAAGTGCCAAGAATGGACAATGGGATTACTGTACTTGGAACGGAAGAGTGATATGGTTAAGTAAATCACCCTGGTTATTTTGTGACCGTATAGCAATCTTTCCCATGAAGCTGTAATATTGTCCTTTCAACCATGGAGTTATAAAGTAATAGATAATGTAGTCATGAAGAATAATGTAGTCATGAAGAATAATGTTGATCACTATAATAAATAGCTTCTTTATACAGCAGCTTCTCTTTATAATACAGAGAACTACCTGCCATGCACATGTCAGCTGTGGTGGGTGTTGGAGTCTCCCTTGGCTATCCAAAACCAGATGTTTCCACGTCACAACTACTGTGTGTCTCCTTATGCTATGCATGGGAAACCCATCAGTAAAGTGAACTTGACTAACTTGGAACGCTGCCCTGCCCCCCAGGAACTCCAGCTACCCAGTGAACAAGACGCATCTGGAGGGAGAGTGGTGATGGCAGGCCATGTCTTTGTCCACCTACTAGCATCTATGTTTGTGGTTGGTGGCCGCTGGTGACGTGGCATTGAATAGAGAAAGGAGATAATAGTAGAGTTGGAGAAAGGTGCTGCAGTGTTTTGTTTGTACAGTATGTTGAAGCAAAAGATAATTTGATAATAAGATTTGTTTTAAAAATATGGTATGGGTTTTATAGAAAATATATTACCAACTGTTCTTTGGTGGTCAGGTGATAAATAGTGAACAAAACCATTAATACAGAATTTTTGTTTAATTGTGGCTCGAGAGGTATGTATAGATGACGATAATAATATAAATTTTAGTACTTAGCTGTGAGTTACAAAACAGCCTTCAACTTAAGGGTTACAAAACAAAAATTAGTATATTTATGAACATTAGTTGATATCTCAAATTTATTACTGTATTTGCAGTTCAGAGTGTTCGTTATTCGTAATATTTTTCTTGTAGTAATTACTTGGTATGATTTAAATCACCATATATATATATACTGTATATGGATTGTTCAGTAAGAGTTAAGAAATGCAGAAAGAAAGTGAAATTTTAAGATTTATATAAATAAATTTTTAATAGAAGAAAAAAAGTGTAAGTCACTAAAGGTAAGTTGAAGTGATGCAGTACAGGAATCATCTGTTGGGATAATTGTGAACTGTGGGGGTGGGAATGTTAAATTGAAATGGATGATGTACGGATCCAAGCAGTAGAAAAGAGGAAAGAAAAAAAAGCAGTAGAAAAGAGGAAAGAAAAAAAGTACAGTAGGAAAGAGAGAGGGTTGTGATACCAAAGACAGACCAATGTTGTGCTTTAACCCCACACAAACCTCATCAAACTTACTAAACTTCATTAACCTACACTATCCTGTGCAGTTTTGGTGAAGGGACCACCATGCCAGGATTATGGATGCATTTGAAGTTACACATTTCATGCATGATATAAGGTATATAAAAATGCAGTCATGCCATCAAGATAACTAAGTATCGTATAATTGGATGATTCACTTACATTTATCATGTGTAGACCATTGAAAACATAATGAGTTAAAACCAAATCTGATGACCCCTGTGGTTCAGTCCAACTGTTGCATTGTACAGTCCCTGTTAAAAGCTTTGTCACCTTTCCTGCCTCATGGTGCCATGAATGATATGTAGCCACCTCACTTGCATGAATTTGAACATTGAGTTTCATGAGTTTATGACCAAATAATATTATCTTTCAACTGTGCATCTCAGTCAGGGGAGGTAACTTGGTCATTGATGGTGACTACACAATATTTTAGCAAACACCTAATTCCCTTTGTTGATATTTCTGTAGTGTAGGTTTTTAGAATCATCAAGCAAAGAGCCCCATAAGGGATGTGGGCAATACTTTAAGGGTTTGGGCGCCCATTTGGCCTCAGCCACTAACTTTCAGTTCTTCAACTGTCCCTCTTTTTTATCTATTTCCTCCTTCATTGCTGTCACACTCCTCTATCACCTTTTTCTGGTGCTATATGACCAGTTTCTTTGTTAGTACTGTATGATCATCATTGTAATTATTCTCATGTGGTGTTAGTGAAGGATATATCATTGTAAATATTGCATGCTGTGGTTATTGCTGTAAGACATACAGTAGTTGAAAATTTTATAGGTGTTGAGTATTGAATAAGAGTTAGAGCTTTGTAGCAGCAAGATTGTATGTACTGTATAATGTACTCGACTGTAGTTAGCTTATTATTTCAAATGTAATTTTTGTTTTTGCATTAGTTGACAACACTGCCTTAATAGTATTGGAAATGCCTTAATAGTATTGACAATACTCTTGATTTGAGAACTGTGTCAGATTTTACTGCAGGTAATTCTCAACCCCAATTGAAAAAATGGAGAGTATTATGATCTTGAGTACAGTATGATTTTCACTGATGTCTAGTTTTGCAGTTAATCTAAGGATGATGGTATGTTATTGTGAAGGAAATTACTACTTTTAAATACTGGATACCGTTAAGTACAGTACTCGCATAATTGAAAGGAAATTTACACGAAGGTAAATTGGCAGCTAATAACGAGTCCATCCCCAGCCATTATCTATGAATTTTATAGAAGGCATTGAGCTTCTATGCAACCTCTACTATAAGGCCACAGGAACCTTTGGAGCCACAGACAGTTGTATTATGTAGGTAGGGTGACACATGATATGTTTTCCTCTGTGGGGACTGGGTGTTTGTAGCTGGCTGGTTCATCTGTTGGGCATACTGTACAGTATTCATTGTCATATTGGCAGGGCTTATAAAATGGCTGACACACAACCATAGGGTGGACTACCTGTGATCACCTGGTTCACTGGAAACAGATATTGTATCTACCAATGAGAATACAATGTTGGCTGGTGTTTTATTTCTCCAGGTTTGACCAGAAATGCAGGCTTATAATTTTTTATTTGTCATGCTACAGAAAACGTGTAATAAATTGCCTGTTGTATATTGTACCATACTGTGTGTTGCAGTGTACAGTATTATGATATAGATGTCTTGTATTGTAAGTCGTGATTCTCTGAGGTGTTTTTGAAGTGTTTCATGAAGAGCATTTGTTAAGTTCAACTCAGCCATCACATATAATCAATGTCATCATGATCATCACTGTAACTCTTATTCATAATTTTCATTGGTAAAGTATCACCTTCCATCTTTCATTCATCTATTTCATCCTCAAGAAAACAAAATAAACTATTGTATTCTTATGTTTTAGCAAATGTTGATTAATATACAGTACTGTATATTCACCTTAGGATATAGTTTTCATAATGAGTCATTATGTCATAACCTATTCCATCCATTCATTTTAACATCATACCATCATAATTTCTTGCATACCTTGTTAATTATTTACTAAGCTTGCTTCATGTGTTGTGTTTTTTTCATTATTTTAATCATATGTAACCCCTGCACTTCATGACATCAAACAAGCATTTTAAATGGCAGTTATAGAAGAGATACTTGGCCTCCACCATGCTTCATATCCCTCTGTGAAGGTTCTCCAGTTTTTCCTCTTCTACATTACAAGGAATGATAACACTGAGTATCTTATGCAACTGTCTCATTAAATAAGAGAGAGAGATCAGTTCATTGTTAGGTGACCAACAGCATACATACAGTCCTATATATCACTAATACTGTATGTAACTGACTTTGGTATGCCACTAATGGTTGGTTTGTTACTTGTATCTATATGTGAAGTATGGAGGAAGATTTTATTTGCTCATTGGATTCATGAAAATATACTGTACCTATATAATATTTGGATAGTGTATATTTTATGACCTATTTATTTCTTGTTTTATTTTTAGTGATACAATGTTTTTGTAAATTCATTGTGGGACATTTGATTATTGAGAGCATTGTTGTTGGTAGGTGAGGATAACCATCCAACACTAATATTATTGGAATTCTTCAAGATACCATACATGAGTACAGTACTGTACTTGCATCAGCCCTAATTAGATTATAAAGGGGAAGAAAGAAGACTGCAAGTCCAAAAAGACATTTTACCTCAAGGAAGGAGACAGAGAGGAGGGACAGCAAGCACGAAGAAAAAAGAAAGGAAGGAAGGACAGCTGAAGAGAGGAAAGGGAATGGCTCGGAGCTGAAGGGGTGCCAAAACCTATAAAGTATTGCCTGCCTCTTTGCAGAACCAGGTTAGTGAGTACTTCCTTGAACATGGTGGATAGGGTTGACTCCATCAACTTTCAAACCATTCTGAATATAGTAGCTTCCTCAAGGTATTATAACACTACAGTATACAGTAGGGGAGTATTGCATGAAGAGACATCCTTCTGGTGACTGTCAGTTGATCTCTCTTTAGCTCTCTTGGTGTCCATTATAGTCCTTGTACTTCCTAAAATGCATTCTTTCTCTGTCTTGTGTGCTGGATGGGGTCACCTTCAAAGTGTGGCTACAACTTGCTTGAAACATCATACAAGTTACCTTTCCCTACTTTCTAACCTGAATGATGGTGGCCTGCAGAATTTGTCTTTTTCAGGAGGTTGGTAATTGTGTAAGGGCAAGCAAGCATGTTATTTATCTGTGCTGGGTGGAAACCATAATGGTATTTGTCAATAATGTCGCATTAGCTACAGGGACTAATCATAGCTAGCAGCTTGTTCACTTTTGTCTGGGAGGTTAGCTGTTGGAGTCAGACTAACAACCTGACCACAGAAGTCAGAATCTAACTGGTTAACTAGGTCACCCAAAGTTCATGTGTTGGTGCCTTGCTGGATACCCTAGTAGAGGCTGGTCCTATCCAGAGTGAGGAAATTGGCTTTATCTACCATACCCTGGACTGTTCTGTCTGTCTCTCTTATTTCTTGTACTTTCTTCTAATATATTATACTTTTTGTCTTTTTATTGCTTTTTTTTTATGCTGGTGAGATCACCTGATTGGGTAGCACAGCAAGGGAGGCTACGGTTGATGTGTTCATTGGTCTGGGGGTGCATGTGGGCCAGTCATCCCTTCTTCCACTGCCTTCTCAGAAAGTCACTTTCAGCAGCTATCTCCAATCTCCATTATTCGCAGCAGGAAGGTCGCTCTCAACTCAAACAAGGTAAAATTTACATTGTTTTTTTTTTTGTACTATTCTGTAATTTAGATTAATTTAGAATCAGCTACCTAGAATTATTACAATTTACTTAGATGATACATATTATTATTGATATTTAAATGTAATGTGGCACTAAAATTTGAAAACAAATGTACAGTGATTATTACAGACAGTACAAGAGCTAAAGATTCAAATAACTGAGTAAAATATTTAATATAGTTTTGTTAGTAGGCCAAGAAAAATGAACCACTATACGTGATATAAAATTATGGAAATATAAAAATATTTACAGTATACCATACTAAAGCCAATAATATATATAAAAGTAACTGATATATATTTAAAAATGTTAAATTCTATATTTAATATTATTCAATACTCATTGACTTTATCTGTTTTCCAATATTGCATACCTTTAGGCCTACAAAAAATATTTTCCCCATTATCAAAAAACAACATTTCATGCTTAGGTAATTATAATAATCTATAATTCCTTACAAGAGCTCTGTAAGAGCGAGAAAACTATTAGCAATACAGGATATTGTCAATTTAATTACCATTTCAATTATGTAAGTATTTAATAAGTGTATCATTAGATTTGTTATGCATATGATAATTTGATGGGTCATTCTGAGACTCGCATTCTTGTCACCCTTGTCAACACATATTTTAATTCATCCAGGAACTTATAACATTGACAGGTCTTTCACCAGCATAGGTAATAGTATATAAAAATAAACTACTCAAGTTCTCCTGAAAAATTGACCAAGTTATCAGTAATCTGGTTATATAGGTTGTTAAAAAACTTTCAGCCACACATAGCCAATGTGTTAGTCCTGGAAGCTGAAAATTGACCAATCCCTTAGTCTCACCTTGCCTTTGTAATTTCTCTCTCAAATGAAGAGACAATAGTGTCAAATGGATACAGCTACTTTTCTTTGTTGATGAAATTACGGAGATCTTTAACAACGTATGTTATCATTTGTAAATACCAGGTAGTAACAACAGCTGATACTGTATTATTTTTTTCCTTAGGTGTTACACACCAAGATATCTCCACCTGTATCACTGATGCCACATCTCCTGCTATTTACTTCAGCTCTGCAATCAACTACATCTTTGTTCTGCAGTATGGTATCGTACATTTTCACAAACACTAACAAGATCCACCAGTTACCTCCATAACCTCAAAAGTAAGAGCAATTCTTGTTTTGTATAGTTTGGTTATCTGAGAAGTGCAAGCCCCTTATGTCAAGTCTGATATCCATACATAGTGGTCATGATGTCTCATATCCTCCCTGTGGTATCCCTAGTGCAGTTGTCCTGGCCAGCCATAAATTTCACCATCAATTAATCGGGTTGGTATAACTACTAGTTGTTAGACCTTGCAATCTTCTTGAACTAGTCCTGCTGCTACAGCCAGCACAGTCTCCTACTGTGGTATTTCCAAGCCAGTTTTAATAACTTGGAGTGACTCAGCATTTATTTGCTTACCAATTTATCTCAGATTTGGCAGAAGAGTACAGTAGCCAGGTTATTTCATTCGCTTTTATTTTCACCTCATCTACTGTATACTTAACATAATATTCTTCAATATACTCAAGATATTTTCAGTGAGCCAAAGAACTATATTATTGTAATTTAGTTAATGCCAGACATCTGAGTTTGCTACAGGTATTCAATATACAGTACAGTACATGTGTTACCTTAGTAGACCCCTTCAACCTGGGGAATACTATAAATCCTCAAAATAGTTACTCGCCCTAAAAACTCCGGCTTATCAGGGTCTGGTTTATCACACTTAATCCATTCCGCTTTGTGATATACTTTCCATAAATGTACATATATAATTATTATATACACAGTAAACCCTCAATATAATTAATTTTGGATATACCGACCTCTTTGTCTTGGCTGAACGAACTATGCACCTTTTAATATTTTATTTTTTAACCTATGAGAAGGAGGAGGAAACTGAAAGAAGAGACATGTTTTTTATTGTTTATTAATAGGGAAACCTTTATCACCTATTGAGGGTTTTTTTCCATGGGTATGTACAGTAGTGCAAAAGTAATGGTTGTGCATATACTCCAGTGCTTGGGGGTTTGTGCAGAACATGTATGTTTTTAATTTTTCAAATTTAAGCATGCTTAACACAGGTTCAGTAAATTACTTAGTCTGAATGATAATGAATAAGAGAAGCCTGGATTCTCTTTGAATCAGGAATAATACTGTATTAAAAGCATACTAATTATTATTTCATCATGAACTGAATGTGTGTGGTAACATTGGTGACTATTTGAAGGTCACCACCAGCTGATTCAAAGTACATCAGCTGGCAATGCTACTTTCATAAATAATAATACAGTATTATTTCTGACTCAAAGTGCTGATAATGACACATCAAAATATTTCACTGAATGAGTTGTGGGTATTTAGATGGTATTGGTAAGGATTAATGGGGAGTACTGTAGGAGGGATGAAGGAGGGAACAAGAGGTAGGTGGCAAGTGGAAGATTGAATGACATCCAATATAGAGAGGAATATAAGAGGGTGAGTGAGGTGCTGGAGGATGCATGGTTGGATATAGGGGAGGGAGTGGGAGTGAATGAAATGTTTAAGATATGGTACTAGTAAGGAGGACAGCAGCAAATGTAGTGGGATACAAGACACAGAAGAGGGGCAAGAAAGGGAGTGCTTGGTAGTCAGAAGTGAAAAATGCTGTAGAGAAGAAATGAAGGCATATAGGAGAATATTACAGAAGAATGTATCAGAGGAAGTGAGAATATAATGTATGTAAGAGGATGGTGAGTGAGAGTAAAAGGATGAGGAGTTTGGTAGGAAACTAAGTGAGAAGTTTAAGGAAAATAAGAAATTATTCTGGAAGGAGGTTAAAAGAGAAAGAGAAGGAAAGTCTGGTTAATTAATTATTTGATTACTTCCTAGAAATCTGAACTCAGTAACTATTAATATACAGTAGTGATTAAAGTACTATGATGTTTAATTTGTTATAATTAATTTCATCACTGGTAATTTCTTTAATTTGTTAAACAAATTTATTTTTCTCATTCCCCCCAAGCCTTTATCTCCACACTCGAGTACTGTAACCCTTTTGCTAGGGAAACCTTCCCATAGCAAAGGGTTACCTCCAGCATGGAGAGAAAGGCCTGGTAAAAAAAAAAGTTAGCCAAATTGTTTTACCAGTGATGAAATTATATTTGTTCAAGTTTCAAATTGAAGAAATGCTGAGCAACTTTGTCTTAAAAATATGAAACTTTGCTACATCATTTTTTCACTGTACACTACTTTCACAGAAATTCAAAAAAGAAAATACAAGCCTAGGTCTCCTGGCCACACCTGAAACTGCACCAAACATCAGTCAATGGTTCTTACTGTTCACTGCTCCCAAGACCTGAAGTGCAAATGTGACAAACTTTGGCAAAGCAACATACCAGCTGTCTTTGACTGCATCAACCACAATCAGCAACTAAAGGGACAAAAGAGTAGTTATATATTACTGAGTAAATGCAAAATAAGAATTAATTAATGCACTGTGTGCCTATGGTCCTATAAACATGGATCACAATATGGAAAAAGAAGTTTTTATAAAGTCCTACAGTATTAGCGTACAGTATAAAACAAGGTGACAATAAGTAGTAGGAAATATCAGTGCAACTAAACAATGTCTGGAGTGAGCAACAGAAAAAGGGTAAAAGCTGAAAACAAAGGGTCGAGTGGATGATGAAACACAAAGATATGTTTATGAAGTCCCAGAAGGAAGAATTTGGTAGACCAGTGACTGAATTGCTAAAGGAGTAATGGTAGAAACACACGACAACCTTGGTAAGTAAATTAAATTAATGTGTTTGACTGGTACAAGAAAAGAGTAACATCAATCAAGTTAAAGAAAGGGAATAATATGACAGACTTTGAATAAAGCAGAATTCACTGCAAAGTGGAAATAAAATGTGTGGTCAAATGTCCTATGACTGGAAAGTTTCCTCATGTTACTTTTTCCATCCTTATGGTTTTAAGAATATTTGTCAAATTCCTTAATCAAAATAAAGCATCACTCAAAGATACTGTATTTATCAATGTTTTGATTGACCTGTGATATATTGTACTAGACAATTATTGTAAAATACCAGTTCTACTTTCTGAATTCAAGGAGTTAAGACAATACACAATGAATGATGTACACAATTCACTTCTATCTTGTTTTCATCCTTACCTCCTTCAGTTTGCATTAGCATATTGTGCCTATCATCATATCACTTGCCATGTAATACAAGGCTAAAGAACTTTATGAATTCACTTCATATGAGGTTACCTTGACACCTGTATTGAATTCCTAAATATAGTCAGCCAGAACAACTATATAATGTGTTCATGAACCATTCCTATGAAGGACTACAGTAGTGTAGCATAAACCTGATTTTGGTAGCACTGGTTAGCTTAGACCTGACCGGGGATAAAAGTCACAATCAAGTGTCTGACCACAGATACCCTCTACATCCTTTCCTCTATTAATTCCGTTTATGAACACATGATGAAAATGTAGTACATTTTGAAAGTTACCTAGGCAGCAGACACTAAGCAGTTGGCTATCACTCATACAGGTATTTCTCGTTTTGTGCAAGGTATGGGTTCCTACAGGTATCGCACAAACTGAAATTGCACGAAAAAAAACTATTTCCCCCATAAGAAACAATGGATAATATGAGGGATGGGGTTTTGGCCCAAAAAAAACTTGGTAAATTACGCGCAACCGCTCTTCTAAAACTATGTAATGATTTTAATACATAATAATGTCCTGTTCATGACCTTTTCAATGGTACAAATATAAATGGGGGGTCGAAACGTGAGTTATGCGTACCTTTATTATGGGAGGCTCTGGTCCTAATAGGATTCGTCGCTCGGTGCTATCCGCCATGTTTGTTTACATTTCGGACTTATAGAACATGAGCGGATGCGCTCTGTTCCAATTTTTTATATATATTTTTTCCTTGATCACTTTATATAGCTGTTTTATAGCATTTAGAGTCGTTTTTAGATTGGGGAAATCACTTGTTATGCCCAATCCCTTACCCAACAATCTTGGGGGAGGCGTTGGCAACCGGGGGTTTTGGGTGCGGGAAAAACGCGTAATCCGAGCCAACTTTTAAAAATTAACCTGACCTGACCTGACCTGACCTAACCTAACCTAGACTAGGGCAGACTACCGGGACCTAACCGGGGCAGACTACCGGGACCTAACCTGTACATTTGATAATGTACGGGAAGAAACATGGCTGGGCTTCTAAACAGTGATCTCATTAGCTAGTCATTTATATTTGTACCATTGAAAAGGTCATCAACAGGACATTATTATGTATTAAAATTATTATTGGTTTCATCACCATATAAAATTTCATGTATGCACCACGCGCTCATGTTCTATAAGTCCGAAATGTAAACAAACATGGCGGATAGCACCGAGCGACGAATCCTATTAGGACCAGAGCCTCCCATAATAAAGGTACGCATAACTCACGTTTCGACCCCCCATTTATATTTGTACCATTGAAAAGGTCATGAACAGGACATTATTATGTATTAAAATCATTACCTAGTTTTAGAAGAGCGGTTGCTCGTATACAACCAAAAACTTCCTTTCTTTTAACAAAAAACGCATTTATTTGACTAATTAAGTGAACATTTTCTAAAAATGTATCATTCTAAACCTATATGTAACACTAAGGTGTAAATAAAGCACCCATTAACACTTAATACAATGCCATCTTGAAGAATGAGTAAACTGGCTGGACTGGCTGTGACTGTAAACACAAGAGAGGGGATGTAAACATTGGAATGGGAGCTTGAGCTGCCGCCTGTTGGCAGGCAGCGGTACTACACATCTGGCGCACTGTTTGAAAATATGGTTGGGGCAAATCGCATATTAGCGAATTTGCACATAGAAAACACGCACAAAACGAGAAATACCTGTAGTTGACACTGCAATAACCTAGAGGACCTAGCAAATTAATGGCCCACCATGATTTAATAGTATAGGATATGAGTACTGTATGTTTTACCTATATATATAATTATTTATCATTCACCGTAAATTGTTAATCCCTCGACTCCAAAGTTTTCTGTATGGAAACAAACTGATTTTTTTTTTTCCAAATTGTCAAGCACATATAGCCTAACTGAAAGATGAAAGAAAAGGATGTACCTGTTTGTAATGAGGAGAAAACCAGGACTTTTTCTGCCAAACCCAACACAAGTTGGTAAGCAAGTGATAATGTTGAGTACAAGGTCAAGAGCAGCCTTCACTGATGCTAGGGGTGCAGGTATATGCTAAGGCACTTCAAGTGGTGACAACTTGGTATGTGTTTTCAACTGGCTTGGAAATACCACAGTAGGAGACTGTGCTGGCTGTAGCAGCAGGACTAGTTCAAGAAGATTGCAAGGTCCAACAACTAGTAGTTATACCAACCCGATTAATTGATGGTGAAATTTATGGCTGGCCAGGACAACTGCACTAGGGATACCACAGGGAGGATATGAGACATCATGACCACTATGTATGGATATCAGACTTGACATAAGGGGCTTGCACTTCTCAGATAACCAAACTATACAAAACAAGAATTGCTCTTACTTTTGAGGTTATGGAGGTAACTGGTGGATCTTGTTAGTGTTTGTGAAAATGTACGATACCATACTGCAGAACAAAGATGTAGTTGATTGCAGAGCTGAAGTAAATAGCAGGAGATGTGGCATCAGTGATACAGGTGGAGATATCTTGGTGTGTAACACCTAAGGAAAAAATAATACAGTATCAGCTGTTGTTACTACCTGGTATTTACAAATGTTAACATACATTGTTAAAGATCTCCGTAATTTCATCAACAAAGAAAAGTAACTGTATCCATTTGACACTATTGTCTCTTCATTTGAGAGAAATTGTAAAGGCAAGGTAATTTTTCAGCTTTTGGATTAGCACTTGAAGCTTTTTTGGTCATGCACATGGATGAAAGTTGTTTTTTTCCCCACCTCTATACCTACAGTAGGTTGCTGATTCATCATCATCAATATTTAATTTTCCTCTTTTCAAGGGGTGGGGGGCTCTAATGCCATAGGTAAATAATACCTCTTGTTACAACATTTTTGCTATTCTTAATCTGACTTTTACCTACTACAGTTTATATGAAAGTGAGAGTAGAGGCAGAGTGGTAATATAGCCAATTCTTGGAAATGATACTTCAGTCCAATGGAGTCGAGATTAAGAGACAGACTGCACATGGTCAAGTCAGTGTGTTAGAGGAAGTGCAACAGTTCTGCTACTTGGGAGATGTGTTGGACTGTGAAGCATGAGTGGAAAGAGCAGTAAGAGCGAGAGTAGCAACTGCATGGGGAAGATGGCGAGAAATAGCCAGTTTACTGGTGAACCGCAGCATAGGGCTGAGGACCAGAGGAAGGACATACGAAGCCTGTGTGAGATCTGCTCTTATGTATGGAACAGAGACATGGGCATTGACAAACAGACTGATGGAGGTTATACACAGCTGTGACCGTAAAATGCTGAGATACATGGCAGGAATAAGGTGGCAAGATGGGAGGTCTAGCAGTGAAGTGGCAGAGATGTGTGGGGTTGAAGACCTTTCTGTTAGGTTGAGGCAGAGAAGACTGAGATGGTTTGGACATGTGAGAAGAGCGGAGGGGGGGGTGTTGAGTGAGGTGGAGGAGGTGAGAGTCGGGGGCCGGCGACAGGTGGGAAGGCCCAAGAAAAAGTGGAGAACGTGTGTAATGGAAGATATGAATTTAATGGGAATAGAAGAACATATGGTACAAGATAGATAGATGTGGAGAGCAGTCATCCCCCGTCCAACCTCATCCTAAATGGGAAAATACGGACGTTAAACGAAAATGATGATGATGATGATGGGATCCCTCGAGTCAACACCAAAATCTGGGTTCAGCTAAGCACTCCAAGCATAAACCTATGACCCCAATTGATTATGATGAAGTTAAATTTTATAATATAGTACAGGTACCGACTAACTGGATGGAAAATTTCATTATTTTAATAATGTATTTATATTCTTGAGTAATATTAGAAGTAGTATGATACCATGTAAATTACCATACCATTTGTATCAGTGTTTAAAAAAATAATAATACTGTAGTAATAATAATAATAAAAATAAATAAATATAAGCATAATAAAAATTTTACTGCCATTACTCAATACCTTAGTGGTCCAGCAGCCTCACATATAAATAAGACTTAGGATAGATTGCAATAAAAACTATATCACATAGAAAAAAAAAGTCCAAATTAACCCCAGTTGACGGTACAAAAGAAAGGCAATTTTGACACAGTATCCACAATTTGCACAATAATCTTTATGTTTGAAAAGAATGCCATTATGCTTCCCTTGCACACTCTCTCTATTAAACTCAATTACAGTACAGTATAATTATACAACGCAACATACACTCTCTGAGGGCACTGTGGGAAAGCCTGGTTCAGGCCATGGCATTCCTCAGGAGCTAGGGGCTGCTCGGCCAGACACCTTGAGGAACTTCAACAACAACTCAGTACTGTGTATCAAAAGACTTCAAGTACCAAATGGATGCTGTCCTGGCTATAATAAGGGCAACATATGAGGAATATAACGGTGGTCAAGTGGCTTTCTTTGTGGACAAAAATGTTAGTAGTGCTTCTCCTTGTAAGAAACGGAGCACATATGGAGAACAGATCTTGCTGTACTTTTTGTCAAGTAGGAAGGGGGTGACAATATAGTACCTATTATAGTAACAAAATATTACTTCCAACGATCAACAGAAAATAAAATAAAAAATAGTACAGTACAGTATTCCTATGTGACCCAAAATAAAATAATGGCCCATGCTTGGATACCTGATTGATGAGTTTTACCTTCACTTTGATTTAAGCCTATTATAACATCACCAATACGGAACAAATTTTTAGGACATTCTCAGATTGATTGATTGATGGATATTAGGCGCCGCAACATCGAGGTCCTAAAGCGCCAGAAAACTGTGATAGAGAGGTGACAGCAAGCAGGAAGGAAATAAAAAGAAAAGAGGGATAGTTGAAGAACTGAAAGATGGGAACCATTTAGTCTGGTCTCTCACTGGCGACCTTCCTAGCATGAGAAGCCCTCTCTCCCCGAAATTGGGACAGAGCAGGGGCCCGAGCCCCCTCTAGTCTAGCTCGCCAGGTCTCAGATACACACAAGCCCCCCCCACCACGTCAAGGTGGTACCTATTAGGGGGGGACATTCTCAGAGATCACCACTTACAAAATAAAGTGAGATTTTTAAATGAGAATTTGCGGTAAATTTTTACAAGATGCCACAACAGGATTTCACTGGAAAAAATATATATTTTCTAGAAGGATTTAGTGTGACTACCGGGACCTAACTGGGGCAGACTACCGGGACCTAACCTGGGCAGACTACCGGGACCTAACCTGGGCAGACTACCGGGACCTAACATGGGCAGACTACCGAGACCTAACCTGGACAGACTACCGGGACCTAAGCAGGAAAAAATATACAGTAGAAATTAGTCAGACCTCACCTGACCTGACCTAACCTAATCTGGACTGGGACACACTACCGGGACCTAACCTAACCTAATCTGGACTGGGACACACTACCGGGACCTAACTTGAGCAGACTACCGGGACCTAACTATAAGAGGTAACTACTGTTATGCAGCATTTGCAGAAGAAATGGTATATAGAAAAGTTGTTTGTAATAGTGAAATATAAACACTGGTAATAGTAACATTTTTGAAATCGAGTTGTGACAACTTGTAAAAATATTCCGAATTTGCAAACCCATACATCATTATTATACACAATGCTGTCATGTAAGGTATTGCTATCGCGTAACATTATGTATGCAATAACTCACCCACTGATCAAAGGATGCTGTGGTTCAAGATAGGTTAGGTTAGGTCAGGTCAGGATTGGTCAGTTTGAGTTAGATGAAACTTGGGTATTATTACAGAATAACTGGGTTTTTGGTTAGGATTGCAGTGTTACCCCATTTTGCTTGGTCCTGGGAATTTGCCCCAGTCACTTTATGATAGTTAATACTGGTTATATCCGGTAGTTTTCCCAGGTTAGGTCCCGGTAGTCTGCTGTGGTCTAGGTTAGGTCAGGTCAGGTCAGACTAATTTCTTAATTATGTTTGTAAAACGGGGCATATCTCGAAAACGGGGCATTTCAGAGAGAAACATCATAACGTTAGATGAAAAGTGTCTTAGAACGGTCCAAAATAGTGGGTAATGATACTAAAATATACAATACAGTGAGCCTAGTTTTTCTGTAAATTTACTAAAACTCGGCTAAGGCTCTCCAATTTTCAATATTTATGGTCATCATTAGGTTATAATCAAATCCAAATACTGTAAGCTAAGCTAATTTATATGTTTACTTCCACCCAAAACTCCCAATTTTCCACTACGTACTTGTATCTTCCCATCCAAGATTATGTGGGTAGGAAGGAAGAGGGCAGAATATACCAGATAAAACAACATGATAAATAAGGCAAACAACAGTTTCACCTAACAAACTTTTTCAACATTTTATAGTTTTCCATCCTTATTACAGTACACTTATATAATTATATAATATAATTATTGCTGTTTTCTATTACGATGTTCTTACCCTCTTTATTTTTATTACTCACTAAATTAATTGCCGACTCAATGGGGGGAGGGGAGACCGCCTTTTCTTCTTCTTCTTCTTGGGTATTTGTCTATTTGCAATTGATGTCACAGCCGACCAAATTGACCAATATCCAGTTCAAGCCCAGTTGCCAGTTGGCTTATCACACTGTTATGATGTTATCACAGTTCGCGACTTCCGCGTACATACAAATTTACCTTTTTATCGGTGCCTCAAGCCTCATACGGTACTCTGTTATTTATAATGTTTAACTTACATCTACTCTACGCAGTAACGAAAAATGATTACTTTTATATGAAAGGGGAGTGTAATTGATCCCGAAATTAGTTTACATGCAGCTCGTACGTAGAATTCACACTAGTGTGAATCTTTAAGTCAGTTTCTATCTTATGTTGGTTTTTGTCTTTTTGAAAACCCTTTAGTGACCCAAAAAATTCTTAAATCGTTCTAAGATTTCTATACTTAATTATCTCTATTATCTGCGCAATAGGTAAGTGGAGAGAGTGGGCAACCCCCAGTACCCTAGGGCCACCAGAGCCCACCTCACCTTGAAGTTCCCACAACTACAACTCATTGTTGACTTGTCACTTCAGTCTCCTCCTTCCTTTTAACTTGTAAGGTGCTTGGTATACGTTCCGAGTACATTTCTATACATATCTTTACACCTCCACCGCAAGTTATACAGTAAGTTGAATACAGTAGGGATATACTTTCATACATTGCACATATGTATGACTTATTATGTTGGCCTATAAGCATATACAACTTCATCGTATTATAATACCTATCGCTAATCTTTTTTGTATACAGAATTATGTTTGTCGCCATCATTCATATAAGAATTGCAAGATCTAGCTAAGCTCTAAATTCTAAACCCCCAGGCTCAAGATGTCTTCAGCAGGTGATCGCGCCATCCTAAACTCGATTTTTAACCCTCTGTTGCCTGTCGGAGAATGTGTATATGATGAAAATATCCCCGAAGAACTGAGAGGTAAGTTTGAAATTATCTAAATTGCTCGATACTGGAATTACATCAGTTTTAACCCTTAAGTCTACAGAGGACAACATCGTCCTGCTGAGCAGATGTCTTTCTAGAATCTAGACAGACAGTAGGCCTAGTTTGATTTCAATATTAACATTTTACCTAACAATGATCACGTCCAACATAACTGATATTTTCTACATTTTATTTCAATGCTGCGCTGTATACACAATATTAAAACTTTTTGTTTCAATTCAGTAAAAAATTGGCAAACAATACTGTATAAGAATGACGTGAATAACCTTGGTTTCGTGTAGAGTTGTCGAGAGCCAAATGGACGTGACTATTATGACATTGCATTGTTCATTGTTTATTTGCCTCAGAAATTGCCAGATTTTACATTAATTTACTTAATTGTGTGTGTCATGCTAGGAGAATTATATTTAGCTACGGAGTTCAGGGTATCCATTTAAAATAACTGGCCAATTGCAACTCTGGTTTAGTGGGTGTGACAATATCAGTGACCAATGAGAGACGAGACCTTCATGGGTGTGTGTCAATGAACGAAACTTACAGAAACTAATGTCACTGGTTTTCGTGTCACTCCTCCGTCGATCGGCCCTCCTTATTAATTTTGAATCATCTGTAGGCTACTGTTCTAATTTTGATTAATTCGTATTCATTTAGCCAACCATTAGAATGACTTGGGTGGGTCCAGCTCAGCTCTAAGGATAAGTAGGAATGGATTTAAGGAAAATGTTAAGATGATTAGTTCATTTGTAGGCCTACGTGAAGAATAGACATCAATACCAAGGTAAATATAGCTATAATGTATTTACCTTGATCCATAGTATCCACATAATTTTTAATTCCTCAAGTACAGTATATTTGCCTTACCAGGAAAATAGGTCAGCCATATGAGTCTGATATACCCCATTTTTGCCATGGAATAGTAACTGTAGCACCACTTTAGTCAAAGTCAAATGTTGTTATGAAGATTTATGAAGCAGATATTCAAGTACTGTACTGTATAATTTCCATTAAAAAAATATACAGTGTACAGCATTTATAATTTTTTATACTAATCTTCCAGATCAAGAAGAGGTAACTCCAGAAAATGAAGAAGCCAAAGTATTAGAGCTTGAGGGTGTGAAGTCAGCAGAGGCTGGGAATGTGGCAGCAGCTGTCATCTCTTTTAGCAAGGCAATAGAGATAGCACCCAATAAGCCTTCCTGCTACAACAACAGAGCTCAGGCACTTCGTTTACAGGGCCATGTTGAAGGTACTGTATCTACCAGGAATGCAATGCATGTAATCATACCAGTGAACACCCCTAGATACACGTTAACTTAATAATTTCGGAGCAGTATGTGAACATTTCTTTTAATAATGATGTACCCATTACTTCCGGATGGTGTCTACTGTTAACTCTCAATTCTTTTATACAGGAATAAAATTCTTACATTATGAAAAGTAGCAACAGTTTAACAGTCTCTTCACATACCGTAGGTCTGGCTAACCACTTAATGTCCGGCTGATATGAAGTCATCTCATGTAGGGAGCTGGATCCTCTTGCAATCTGCACATCATTCCTTACTTCAGCCTGCAACGGTCTTTTCTTCTACCATATCTGACTTTATCCTTCATACCCTGTTAACACATTATTCTCTTCACTTACAAGTACAGTACAATGGCTCACAGTAATAAATAAGTACAGTATAGTATATTGCCTGATACCATAATGCTAAACAGTGTGATAATGAACAGTGCCTCCAAATTCTACTTCCACCAATGCTCATCCCTCTCTCCTCCATCCCTCCACCTCGTCCCTTCCCTATTTCATCCACCACCTGGTCATACTTTCATATTCAGCCTCTCCTCCTGCAATGAGTCTGTATGGCCAAACCACCTCAGGTTTTTCCACCTAACATTCTACCATTTTAGTTGAAAAAATATATAAATATATAATACTTGATGTTCTCCTGGGCCAGAATGGCCTCCTGCCCCACAGACCTACTGGTACACTCTGGTCACAGTGAAAAAACAAATTAAAATAAAGGAGGGGCTGGCCCTATAATAATATATAATACTATATACTACTGTATACTATAATAATATATACTATGTATATAATTATACTGTACAGACCAGCGTCAGCTACAAAACTCACACACATTACACCACAGTGTCCCAAAAGCCATGAGTAAAACAGCAACTGTATTTTGAAATGGCTCAGCAACCCTAAAAAAAATAAATGCTTAATGTGGCTTCAATGATCCAATGCTCCAGAGGAGTGAGGGAGATTGACACTATGGATGACTGGAATGGACATGTACAGTCGTGGTCAATAATCATCCACATTGGAGTGACCCATGTAAACATTTGACAGCTTCCAACTGTTTATTTGCTGGTAAACTTTCTAATAAATAGTTTAAGCGACATCTATTAATTTAATACAAGCAGACACTTTTCAAAACAGTAACATTATATGAGAACGTGAAAACATTAGACAGCAATTTTTGGGAGTTACCCATGTTTGGATGATTATCATTGACCATGACTGTACACCTAGATACCATAGTCTCTAGCACACCTGAGTTGAAGCCCGAGATCTGAAGCAGGCGGTTTATAAACGACAGCCCACCCAAAGCCTCCATTGGTTCGAGATGTGTGTAGCCCTGTGATGGTTAGGGTGGGCTGTTGTCCAGAAACTGCCTGCTTCAGATCTTGGGCTTTGACTCAGCTGGGCTAGAGACTATGTTATCCAAATGTACTGTACATTAGATTATATGAAATGAAGTGCATGCCAAATTACAATGAACACTACTTAAAAAGTCAATCACAGCAGCTGACCTCTGCTTGTACAGTCGGTCTTAGGAATATGCATACACCAATGTGATATCAAGGATTCGTAACAACTAGTCAATTTAGTACATTTATTTTCTAATACCAAACTTTTCTAGTAAAGTTATATGGCTAATACTTGAATCAATCATCAAAAAAATCTCTACAGTATGTGCAAAATATAGACCCCTTTTAACCAACGCTCTGTGTATGAATTCCTGAGACCAACTTGTACAGTATTTACCTACTGTACATTTCATTTATAACACTCATTTCTTCTCTTAACAGAAGCTATGACTGATCTTGATGCTGCATTGGAGCTTTCTCAAGGCAAGGGCCGCGCTGCATGCCAAGCTTACACACAGAGGGCCATGATCCATCGACTCAGAGGTGACAATGATAATGCACGCCTTGACTTCCAAGAGGCTGCTAATCTGGGCTCCGAGTTTGCCAAGGCACAGGTAAGTCATACCTGAACCATCTCTAGCTGGTAATTACAATACTTTCTTCCAAACTAAGTTTTCAGTTAAGGTCCACCTTACAGTAGACACTGCAAATTGTACCATATGTTTGTGCATGTGCTAATTTTCTTAAATAAAAATGTTCTTCCCATTCCTAAAATATTCAGCTGGTACAGATGAACCCATATGCAGCACTGTGCAACAAGATGCTACATGACGTCTTCAGTAAACTACAGCGTGGAGAGTGTACCGGTGTGTAAGGCTGCTACAGCACAATACCCTTTACCCATTAGAGCAAATATTTCACCAGTTAGCAAAGTACAGAGTATTTAGTTTTCTACAGTATGCGTAATATAGTAGTACAAAAATACTTCATTTTCTATTATAGACCCTGTGACTATAAATATTACTATGTTCCAATGCACAAGAGTCAGTAATGTATTGAAGTGAGCATCTGCACCTTATGAGGTAGAGGATTTGATGTAATAAATTCTGAAAGTGAGTACCTGTATTGCATTTTAATAGTTATAAAATAATACCCTCCACATTGATATAAAATATGATGGACCTTATCATATTTTTCACCTGCAACAGCCAGTTTAGAATATACTGTAAATTAACACAAATGCCATATTGGAATCATGACAATTAATTGTTTAAAGCATATGGAAGTGGTGGCCCCTTCACCCATCATATTGATATGGTAGAGTCAGCCTATATGACATTTATTTACTCACCCATGAGTTAAGTAGAATTTGAGCAAGGCCTCTGTTTTAACATGGAAGTTAAACATTCATTCTCTGGCTGTCGTAGGTAAAATAAATAGCTCTGAATAGCACAGAATAATCAAACTATACTGAAGATACCAAAGAACTATATTACCATCTCAAATTACCAAGTGGTGAAATTCATTACTTAGACTTGTAATGTAAGAAGTTTGTGCATCCAGAGTCTGAAAAAGTCTGTTCACATATCTGTACATTTCTTTACCATTAAGAGAATGTAAGGTTCTATACATGTTGTGATACGTAATGCTAACAAAACGGCTACCAGTCACAAATATACACATCCACCAGTAATATATAAATATAATGCAGTTTCAATCTTATCTGGAACTTACTAAAACAGAGTGGTCAGAATAGGAATTTTGCTGTAACATTTTCTAGTCAAAAGTATTCACTATTCTTGCCCACTCTGCCATGTCAATAGCTTTATATATTTATGATTGCACAAAATAATTATACTCTTTCTTAACTAATATGAACAGAAACCCATCCATATCTGACTACCATATTCACTCAACTATAAGGTACCACATGGTAAATTAAGAGCTTGTCTTATAAGATAGAGACTTTATTGTTAATATAAACTGCAACTTGAACCATCACTCTCGAATTTGAATTAGTATAAAAAGGTAAGTAATGTTAAATAAGTTTAGAATATTCATTGCATTTCATGTTGCCATTGTTGGCTTAAATAATTATGCTTTACAAAATAATTACCGTAATGTTTTTCAAGTAACTCCATTGTACAGTATTTATTCTCTGCTACATGAAAAGTTACATGCAGTAGTTCCACATGGCAACACTCTTGAGAGTATGAGTGGTAAAATGATGCCATTTTCTAGTCCCTCTTGTCCTTTTTTCTTTAATTATGTGTAGCTTATATTCGAGTAAATATCGTACAGTATTAATCCCCGTGTTCACAATTTTCCCTCGAGTTAAATTATAAGTGCCCTTCTTTCCCGTTTGTTCCTGAAATAAATCTAATTTTAAATTAATATCTATTTCTCTCCAGTAACAGCATGCATTTATGAGTTAAGAGAAGTATCTAATCAAACATAATTATTTAACATATGTAGTCATTGGTGAATTGTGTTCATTCACAGCAACATATATGATTTAACAGCAGTTCCACCTTCCTTAGTTGTTGCTAGGTTGGCTACAAATCAGGGCCTGGAACCACAAAGTCATTCAGCATCACTTCCTCTTACTAAGTGAAGTGCGTGTCAATACAACACATTCCAGTCATATAAAACCTCACTAATTCTTTGCTAAATTCATAATTTCCATGAAGTTTATAGTTTTTGGTCATTCACAAAAAAATTACAGAAATTTAGATAACTCCTAATATGGTGAATTTGACACATAGCTAAACTGCAAAGAAAATTCCAGAAAACATTTTCCACTGCTCTTCTCTTCCCACTTCCCATCCATACTTGTGAAAAGATAATATAAAAATGCCTTTAACCACAGCTAAATCAGGAAGATGCAGACACAACAAACTCAATACACTCAACTGAGATGCTTCAAATTGCAAATGCCAAAAAACCAGTAGGATGTACCAATTCATATTTCATTCTCATATTTTACCAATATGCCAAAACAATAAAAAAAAAAAAAATCCATTCCTGACCGTAATCTTTTACCTGAAACCAATAGATTTTATATGCTTCTAGGAATCGTAATACCCCATCATCCTAGGGAGTGTTTAAATTTCAATATAAAACTTATTACATATGGCAAACAAAAAATTTATAAAATTTTACAATTAAGGCATCTCAGTTACAGCAACCCACACCAATCTACCCTCTCTCACACTCACACCTTTCCCTCTCCTGTGTTTCTCTTAAAGATCTTATAAGATAGGGGAGGGATATGCTGAATGGAGAACAAAACAATGCAGTTCATTGGTGTAGGACCAAAAAAACGTGAACCAGAGCTACAGCCTCAGTTCCAACATGTCTTTATCAAGCTCCCATAGACTTCATAATTATAAATGAAGTTTCTAATGAAAATTATCAAAGCAAAGGATGGTAAAGTATAGTAAGAATAAATTCCAATATGTTGGATAACTTAGCAACCTTGCTATTCTTGGAAAGTCTGAGACCAAAATCAAGCAAAGTTAGTGAGGTTTTACTGCATTCCAACAGCTCAATTTACGTTATGCAAGCTAGTGCAGTATCTTTTCAAGTATGAACAATCTATATATACCTGCTTAGTATTGGATTTACTGATATTTTAAATATTACAAATAAAAAACACCTTAAGTTCCAGCAGCTGAGAACCCACAACTGCATGTCAGCTTCTTACATCCCACTCTCATAAATTAAAAAAAATCATACTTCTCACGTCTCTCTCATAAATTAGCTTAAATCATAATGTGACACAAGACAAGCTGAGATTACTATTTTACAACAGATGCACTAACCAACCTGACATACTGGTGGTGCTTCACTGAGAACTATATTATCCATTAACATCAAGTACTCCCAAGATGCAGCAGCTTCTATGATGAAGTTGCATTCTTCTTTTCCTCCTCCTCCTCCTCCTCTTCTTCTAATTCACCCTCTGAGCTCCCTTTTAATTCTTCAACACTACTTCCTTTATCTGGAGCACTTTCTGCATCCCCTTCTTTTCGTTGTTGTTCTTCCTCTCCTTGATCCACCACATCTTCCTTTTCCACCATCTCGAAAGGTTGAGAATTTGAGTTTTCAGAGTCTGTTTCACTTGCTGCTGTCTGTTCCTCACCAGCCACCCTGAGGAAAAAGATTGAATAGCTAAGTGGTAAGTCTGATATGGTAATGTAGTCTCTAGAAAAACTGCTAAATGTTTTAATCCTCTGACACAGCCCTGAAATAGTTATAATGATCATGAAAAAGTGCAATTGTTAAAAACTAGTTAAATGCGGTGTCAGACAACTTGAGTCTTTGACTAGGCTGACAAGACTGGAGTAGGCCAATGTATTTTTAATTGAATTTGTGCTCAAAGGCATTATTCTTTCATCCCTGGACCACTCTAATGACAATAATAATAATTAATTAAACCCTCATGATGGCTTCTGTAATATTCCCATTATATATGGGGTACTCATGAATATGGATGGATGGATGGATGGATGGGAATGTTTACTTGGAACAAATAACTTGTGTTGATATCAACCCTATCTTTACCTACGGAATATAATATAATCCAACAACCATCTGCAGGTACCATTGCATCACAGTGCCAACTAGTTTAGTTACAATTCACTACTAAATTACAATAACTACAGTACAGATACAGTAGCCAAAAGGTGTCATCATCCTCACCTTTCTACATCTGTATCAGGTTTGTCTGTCTCTGCTGCAGTGTCCTGTCCATCCACTGTTTCATCCCCATCTGACCTCTTCTCTTGATCCTCCTGGTCCTTTAGCTCCTGTTTCTTCTTCTTCTTTTTACTCTTTTTGTCGTACCCTTCCCCTCTGTACTCATACTGTAAGAGGAGTGAATGTGGTGTGGTGTGCTCTGTGCATACAATGGTGGAAACTGGCCATCTATTTACTCAGTGAAGTCATTTGGTCATATTGCAATAATTATGCCTGGCTCATCCAGTGGATTACCAATCATGCAGAGTGATTACTGCACATCAACTTTTATGTTGCATTATACAGTATGTTTTATCTTCTACTGTGGCCAGTGCTCAAGCACATGTGAATCATACTGAATATAAAATATATTAATATTAAAACTACCTGAATGTGAAAAAGTTTACTTGTAAAAGCAACTTCCTTTTTGTAGTGCCGACATAAAATAGCTTCTGAATGTAGTAGTGTATATTACATTATATCTCAAAGGACATTATATTTTCCATTCCAAAGTTGAGAGGCATTTCCTTGGGAAACAAGGCATTAGAGCCATTATTATAGAAATAGACAGTACAGTACACAAAGAACAGGCAATAAAAATGTCAATTCCTAATAATTATAATTAAATTATACTATACAGTAATAATGATAATCTGCACAATGTATTAATGTCTTGATCCCCACTGAAATACTTTAAAATGTCCTTGATCAGACTTTCCCCACTTCTGTAATACAAGAAATCACAAACATACTGTGCAAAGTAAAGTACAGTATCAAACATCAAAATGTGATTCTTTGATCAATGAGAATGAAACAAGAGGTACAACAGACATGCACTGTGAACAATACATCATAGCTAACTCACATGATACAGAGGCCAGAAGGATGCAAAGAAACCAACATCTTCTGTAAGGTTGGGGAGAAGCCATAAATGGTGAATCCCCATGCTCAGGACCCAGATGATGATGAAGACAATGAAGCGTACCACTGCTAAACCGAGGATGACTCCCAAGAATCCAGCAGCAGCAACACTAAGGTAGTACACCCCCTTCCTGCCAAATCAACATCATCAATTATAAAGTGACCTTTCAGTTTCAAGAATGCTCAGACAATACACTGAGTAATTGAATAACTTTTTAGTCATAAAAATATATGCCTTCTTCCCATCTGAGCACTCTTTCCTTGCAGCCATACAGCTGTGGGATTGAAATTATCTCTTCCTCTCTTTTAAGTTTGAGAAGCAATCGCCTTTTACCAAGAGTTGGCATACAACTAAAGCAGATGCAATACAATGACTTGATATCAAATCTCAGAAATGAATCTATCTTTTTCATCTGATGCACACACAAACCATCAAGGTCTGCAAAAATCAGTTTGAAAGTTTAACAGCTTTAGGTCTGAGGCATTTCCTCAGAACTACAATATGGTTGACAGCTTTTTTCATGCACTTATAACAAAACAGTTTGTGTAGGACTGAAGAGAAAAACTAAATGTACCCTTATAATAATATACATACATACTGTACTATTGTGGACAAAGATTTCTTTCCACTCAAGGGTGACTCATATAATTATCTGACCATTGTTTTCCTGTACTCTTATGATGTTATTGCTTTAATTTGTGTGTGAATGTTTATTAATATATAAGAAAACATACAGCTCACCATTAGAGAAACAAGTCAAATGTTTACTACAGTCACTCCTATATAGAAACAAACTTTTGTCCGCAACAGTAAATGCATCCATGAAATATCCAGAGCTTCCGTATTTATCTATCATGACTCTAGAGATAGGTGGGATGTATATTTGTACAATCCTGTAGTCTTCTGTTAAAATGCGTGTTGGCCATACCATAAAAGCAATGCAACAAGCTGTCATGTGTCATCTGTCTCACAGAAAGCGATGCTTTATATCTTTTTTACAACTGTCTTATGATAACTGAATTCTTGAGATATACAATACTGTAATCTAATATAACTGCAAGTTACCTGACTGTGGGAGGCCAGAGAGGGAAAAGGCAGACAGCAATGGCCCCAAAGAGGCAGAGCCCACCAGCAATGTAGTACCAGAAAGGTATGGGGTCATACATCCAAACATAAGCATCACTCCCATCCACAAATATCTGAAGAAAAAATAATAATGAGTCCAACATAATCACATGGATTCTGTATATACCTAAGCCTGAACGCAGTGATGCTTCATCAAGTTCTGTATGCACTAAAAATCAAAGAAGCCTACCAATTACCTATACTGGGTGAAAAATAAGAGCTGTATAATGAAGAACAACACACTTTTTCTTGCTTCACTCATTCTTAATCCACACTTTCATTCACAATGAAGCACCAGATCTTACCATCAACTCCTTCCTGTCTTTTTTGCTCCTCATAATTCCTCCCAAACACCTTTTATACCAGACTAGTTTCATCCATTCTTTCTATTTGCTTATACCTTCTCAGAAAATATTGGTTATCTTATTATGCACAAACCTCAATTAAAGAAGTTATCTTGAAGGACACACATAATATTATAAGACAAATCCTTACTTGCTCTAGATGCATGTCCAGCTTAATCTTTGACTTTTTCTTCTTTTTCTTTTCCTTATCCTCATCTTTATCCTTCCCATCTTTATCCGTCAATGCAGTTTCTGACTTGGCCTCTTCATCAGCTTCTTCTTCTTCCTTCTTGTCCTCCTTTTTTACATCTTTCTTTTTCTTCTCTTCCTTTTCTTTTTCTTTTTCCTTTTCCTTTTCCTTCTCCTTTTTCTTCTTGAGGTCCTTGGGTCTCAAGTCCTTGTCTGTGATGGGGATTTTTTTAGCTCGATGGTAGAACTTCAGCTTCAATAGCCTGCAAAAGCAATAACTTACTCAAAGGATAAACCAAGAAACTACTACTGTACTCCAATTCACTCTCCCTTTTAAGCCAACAAAATTATCCTTTACCTCCTCCACTACTGTACTGTACATAGTTCTTGCATCTACCCACTCAGCATGCTTTCACTGCCACTGTTCACACCACCACCATAGCCAAACTATAATTATGTTTGATAAAGCAAATTCTAGTCTCACTGAGAGCTTAAGGGTTGTAGTTTAAGATGGTATCTTCAACTTTATTCTGATATTCATAGTTATGGAATTACCAATGTTTTAACTGGGTAAAACAGTGATCTTGCTCGACACTCATGGTACGGTAGGCCTAGGTGTACAGACTATGATTGACATGTGAGGGTTAATGCAAGAGTACATATTGTTAATGAAAAACAAACTATAATAAAGATAGAATAATAAACACCAGGAAAGGATTGAACACCTTTTTATTGATGAACTTTCTCTCCCATCAATACTTTAAGTTACTGATCTACATGGCAGCAAAATGTTGTCATCAATGTGTTGGTATTCTATCTTCACATTATTTTTTAACTTTATTTGGCTTCCTATGTCTTTAGATACACATATAAAAAGAAATTAAAAAGAAACTTACTTGTTGCAGTACTGCACGACTGACTGCCGGTCGGTGAAGATACAATCTTTCCCAGTAGCCCATTGTGAGTCTAGCAGTGTGTCAATTGCTTTGTTTGCTGCAGATAAATATATAGTAAAACTAATTATGTAGGACATTATATTTTTTGTGGTAATACAGTATTCATACAGATAATTTCAGTGCTAATTATGCAGTGAATATTACTTGCCCTTAACATCTCCACTGTTGTTTTACTCAGGCATTTTTTTTTGTCTATATTGACAGCAATGACAGGAAAATTATTATGTACAGTCACAGTCAGAAGTTATGTCCTGATTCCCTGACATAATGAATCACAACCAGACGAGTTCGATGTTTCGAACAGTGTACGTACCTTGCACCTCTCTCTACACAAAATACCGGTGTTCGAACCTTCCAACTTCGCCTGGTTACGAATTATCGTTCCAGGGTATCGGGACAACTTCTGACCGCAAGTGTACTCATTGTCTAACATAATTACCATAGAAGTAGTTGACTTGGTGATTAAGGAACTTGGTCTTCTTGGTGGGACAATTTTTATTAAGGTATGTGGCAATTGCATATTCCTGCTTAGTGGGCTTCTCCTCCACTGGAAGAGGAATGTCCTGAAAGCACACACAATTTAAGTATCAACATCTCTGGTCATTCTTACCCTCATAGAACCTTTAATATTTTATATACCATACAAACTTTTTACACAGGAGGGATTCTTAAATTAAAGTTGACTTTCACAAACAAAAAAACAATAATTAAAAAGTGGTCAACAGATGCATAATAAATCACAGAATAAATTACAGACACAAAGCTTACAGATTTTAAATATGAAGGGTAAAAGATTTATCCAAAAGTGTGTACATTATAAAATTACAGGTACTGTATACCCATATCAAAACATCACCAATGAAAAAAAATACATCAGTACAATTCAGTACAGTACATGTATAATACATTGAAATCTTACAGGAGAAATATAATTAATATGGAATTAAAATCAGCCACTAACAAACATTTGAACACTGCATAAAAAAAAAAAAAAAACATTTCATAACCTGCTTTGCAAGCAACACTGCATGCTAACACGTGTCCTTCAAATTATCATTCCCTTTTCAAAGATTAGAATAGTGTAATCAGATAAAGAGGTAAACTTTCCAAAAAAAATTTTTTTTACCAAAAATATTTAAATGGATGAAAATCATTATATGAGAGGTGCCAATGTGCCACAGAAGCCAAGACCTTTATAATCTGCCAACAAGTAGCCTCACATCTCAGCTCACAAAAAAGTCAAGCAAAATGGGCACAGATAAAACAATGAGAATGTAGCATGTTAGATGGTCACCTCACTCTTGTCAGGGGTGCAGCGCCTTATAATGGGACCCGAGTGTTCCTGTCCATCCTGTGATCAGAGTAATATGTCACCAAGGGTCTATGTTCAGTGGTTTCAACATCAAGAGGTCACAACTCAAAATTATGGACATACCGGTACTGTATTATTACCCAAGATAAAGTAATCTGGAAATGTTTTGAATATGGACATTGAACACTACTATTAATTATCATTCTTACATGAGTTATGCTATTAATTTACAAAAAGAAGAGCATTCTGAAGACTCATGCAAAAGATACCACATAATTATGAGCTGAAAAAAAAATTGTGAAAACAATTTGCTGTACTATATTTAAGTAACAGGACCTTTGTTAATAATTGAATATGCTTCTGCACCCCTACCACGTTAATCGCATCTTTTCTGTGCCACACAAAGTTTTTCACTTGTAATTTATCAGCACAAAACTACTATACAGTAGGTAAAAGTAGCAAAGTGAGATGGACAGAAGACCTAGGATGTCCATAGAGTATCTATGACTCAGTCCTGCACCAGAATATTTAACTTGAGCTATGCAGCTACAATCCACATGATTTACTTGGTTAAAAGAACTGTGTTATTAATACATTTACTTCATTGAAGAGGGATTATATCCCTTCCATAAACTTGTACTGCATTAGAAAACCATAACCCTAGAAACTTCTGCAACAAGTGATGATCACCTTGTGTATGGCATCAGGGTTATGGCACCTCTGTGTGCTAACCACTACATACACTCTAATTACTCTGGCAACCTATTGCTATCTCTGCAACATATGCTGCTATGAGATCTTTTCTATCCTGCTACAGTACTATCAGTGGATACCTTAATATACTCAAAAGTCATTTTGACACTGTATGGGTTAAAAGTAAATTATTATAGGCATGAGCAAGGTGATGATATTGGACAGGGAAGGGGAGTCAGTGTTGCAAGTTGTGGACTGGAAAAGTAGGCTATATACTATATTCAGTGATTGTAAATAATTATGTGTATTGTGATTATGTGTACACATATTCACTACTGGTTGTGAAAACACAAAAATATAAGACATTCCAAGTGTGTCATACACACTCCCCTTTCTTGCATATCCTTAGCTAACCCACCCTCAGCAAACATACATAAGATTTTCTGACTAAATCCTTCCTATGTGTCTAGGTCTTTAGTAGACGATTAGAGACTGAACACAAACTTTCATGCTAAACTCTATACTCCCAGTGACTTAAGAGAAATGTAAAGATGGAGGCATAGCCTAACTTAGGCATAATACAGTTCAAGAAACACTAAAAAATCAAGATATTTTACCTTGAGTCTTTTCTTGGACATGTCTTGTTACCAATATCCTGGAAGTAAGAAGGTTCTTCTCTCACTGTATATGGTACCTTCCTGATCAGCTACGTATCAATGATTTTTATAGTTAACATGGATTTATTTACCTTGCTCAGCCCCACACACAAAATATGATATACAGTATCTAAAAGGTGCGTAGTGAAGATGTACCCAAAATATGCCAGGATCATGCTTTTTGCGAGATGATTCCCAAGATATTTTTAGTTTTTGCGAGGTGATTACCCACAGCAATATACCTATACATACATACAAATTTATGTACAACTCTATACCGTATCTTCTTAGTATATATAAAAATATAACCTTTCTGAAAATGATAAAACTTTTCAAAAATAAAAAAACCCGAAGTGAAGGTCGATTCCAGGCTGATTCCGTGACCTTTTATTTCAACACATAAATAGATTACCAAAACAAATTGGCAAAATATTGTTTTCCATTTCCGTGGCTGAACTTTACCACTGTGAATCTGGTAACACTACATGGAAAGGTCTGTAACAATAAATGATGTTTTCACTGGGCCAGTTCACACACACACACACACACACACATTATCATCATACACACACAAGTAGCTGCCATTCAGAACCATTGGCTATCTATTGTGTACCACCGGTCAAAGTAAAAAAAAAATAAAAAATAAAAATAAATCAAGTATTGTTGTTGAAAATTGCCTGTACAGCATTTAGGAAATTCCACGACGCAATTAATTAAGCCACAACAACAACACAAGACACCGAACACGCCATGACACCTGTACGAGTGAGTTCCTGCCACCACTGCCTACCACCTCAATGACTTAACACATACACACACACACACACACACACACATATCTAACGGGTCCTACAGCACGTCACAAGGGAGTCATTGAACCCCGGGGAAGGTGAGTTGCCACAGAAAAAGACATCGTTTACAGATGATTCCAGGCCCGAGATAAAACAGCTGTTCCCTTATGGCCCCGAGTGTACCTTATCTTTCCCTCCCCATATTTACCCCTTTACACCCCTTGCCACAGGATTATTTATATTCTAAAGTGGGAATGAATAGTCCATCTGCAGTATAAAGTGGAAATGGGAGGGATTTGTACCCTAGAAGTGATACAATTTGTAATTTACCTGTCCCTTCTTCTTAGGTTTCCTCTTCTCGGCCATGGTGAAAATGTCTTTGTTGTCATAAACTGCAAAACTATATTTACCATAAATTAAGGTAATATATCATTCCAATTAATTTAGTTGATACAAAATAATATGATATCTAAAACTAATTATTCTAACAAAGGCATTTATATTTGTAATGACATGGAGTTTATTATCTGATATAAGTATAGGGTTTGATTTGACTGTAAGGCGGGAAGGGGTGATCAGTGACGTGGTCAGCCCAAGGCTATATATGACCACCAATTACGTATTCATGTTAACTTATTAACTTATATTACAAATGCCTAATATAATATGATACACTCTAATAAACACGAGAATAATTGACATGAGTGATATGAAGCCTTGTTCTTCCACATAAATCACTTGTTGGTAACGGTATATCAAACTGGCTGAGAGATAAAAGGTCATATTTGATTGATTTCCAGGACTTATTTTTTTTGTAACATTATTTCACTACCACCACCACCACCACCACCATAAACAACAATAATATTTAAATAGTTACCAACAACAATAACAAAATCAACATCACTATACTAACTGTTTAACATACTCACTTGCATGAAAATAAAAGGTCAAGATAGATTCTCTCACCCAAACCAACAAAGGATTAATGAATTAGTCAGACCACACAGCACACACACACCTTACCAGCAGTCACTTTATACCTTTTGAGTTATCCAGCAGCTTTCCATTACTTCTTAAGCTTACTTTGTTATATATACAGTATTATACAGTATATACAGTGTCCTTTGTCAAGCCACTTATTTATTCCTTTATCACCAGTCACTTTATTTCTTTTGAGTTCCCCTTATTTTCGTATTTGTATATACCTTGTTCTAACTTGTTTTTTTTTTGTTTTTTTTAGTCTTCTTTATTATAGCCTCTTGTTAATTTTGTGTTGGTGTTACGTCAGCCATGCATATCCTATAGATGTAGCCTGTCATCATCATGTGTCTCTTCATCATCAGGCCGGATGTTCAAAATTCATCTTATCTTAGTAGATTAGTAAACTTATTTATTATTATTATTGTATGTGACACGTGGCTGTTTCTGTTGTATTTCATTCTCTGTGCATCGTAGTATTAGCATAGTACTATTAGCATGTTCATTGTTAAAAATATATATAAGTACAGTAGTCTACTCGTTCATTGTATATTATATAAGTATAGCATACTCACGTTTGTATTATGGTGTGGTTTCATTTATTGTGCCAATTCCCTTTCATTTGTCTGTTCTGGTACTGTACCGTACTAAATGCCCTAGCTTTGTGGCCTGGTATTACTTTTGTCATTAATAGATGATGTCGAAAACTGTTCTTAAATTTCAAAGGCCTTTAAATTAATATAAGTGTAGAAACAGCAGGGTAGTATGCATTGCTCAACTACAGTGGAAAATACTTCATGCATAATTGTATACATATATGGTAGCTAGCCTAGCTAGGCTACCTTCTCCACCAAAAATATAACCCTATCTCAGCTCTAATAATCTTTACCTGGTGACAAAGAGCAAAAGAAATGTGATTGCAGAATTAACAAGATCAGTCATTCGTGAACAAAAGCAATCATACAAATTATCAGTCATTTATAAATTAACTTGACAATGTAGAGCCAGGAGCAAACTTTGAGGAAAGGCAAAAGCATGAAAAAGCTTGGCATGGGGAAAATAATCCATAAGTTCTAAGCACAGTAATGGAAATGGAGAAATCACAAACTACTGTATATGGATGAGTTAATCAGAGAATCAGAATATTTTTATCCAGAACTTTATACCAAGATATCTTAATTGATAAGTTTGTGGTAATGAAGGGATGAGCAGGGATAAAGCAGGAGAATATGCCTTAAGGGGAATACTGTAGTACACCTTTGGTACATTAGAATGCCTTGATCCCTTCAGAGTATAGCCTACCAGGACCAGATTAGAGACCCTATATAAGGGTCTCTAGACCAGATCACCAAAAGTAACGGTGACCTGTTGCTTAGAATAGTTTGGAGGAATTCATTGTTTCAAATTTACCAACACTGTACTTCCCCTCAACACCGGACCTATTCAAAGGTACCGGAGAGTTTATCTAGAGAAATTCAGACGCTTATCAAGGGTAAAAATTTACAACCATCTTAATATATCTATCTATCTATCTATCTATAGCTCTGATGCCTCGTTCCCTCAGGGAACTCTCCCCAAGGGGGTGGCCACCCATCCCTTCATTCATCAAACGATCAAAATGCCTCTTCCACACTTCTTTAACTTCCTCACTTCCACTCACAGTAACTCCATCCTCTTTCTTCATTCTCATGATACCAGACTTTCCATCTACTCTTTCTCTTTTAACCTCCTTTCAGGAAAATTTCTTATTTTCCATAAACTTCTCACTCAATTTCCTATCAAACTCTCATTTACTCTCACTCACCAACTTCTTCACTTGCCTCTTACAAACATTGTATTCTCTTTCACTTCCTCTGACACATTCCTCTTTAGTGTTCTCATATTTTCTTCTCTATTGCATCTTCCACTTCTTCTGACTACCAAGCACTTCCCTTCTTGCCCCTCTTCTTCTTTTTTCCAACTACCTCTGCTGCTGTTCTCATTACTATTTTCTTAAACACTTCATACACCTCATTCACTCCCACTCCCTCCCCTATACTCAACCTTGCATCCTCAAGCACTTCACCTACCCTCCTCGTATATACCTCTTTATACTCACTGTCATTCAGTCTTCCACTTGCTACCCCCCTCTATACTTCCTACCATACTCCCACTTTGCCCTAACTCTAATTCATGCCAACACCGCATAGTGGTCAGAGCACTGGAACTTGCCTCTCACTACTCTTGCATCCATCACATCTTTCCTTAACCTTTCATCAACAGCCATGTAATCAATCAAACTCATCTGCTCTCCCCTTTCATCTCTCCTCTTCCACGTGTACCTGTGAATCAGTCTGTGCTCGAAGTAGGTGTTGGCAAGGAACAACCCCGCTTTGGCACACACATCCACCAGGCACTCACTATCTTTATACAGAATATCTATACCACATTTCCCTTTTTTCAGGAGGTGGGATGCTCCGGAACCCCAGTGGCAGAAAAAGAAAGCAGAATACAAATGGAAACCTCATCTACACATTCATGGTAATAATACCATTTTAAGTTTTACCTTGTCATAAGTACTGAGCACCAATTGTCAAATCAAAATACATTATCAATCACAACATAATTCTATATTTCTTTTGGGTGCAAATATATTGATTCCATCACCAAGGCTCCCTGTGGTGTGAAGGGGTTTGTCCCTCAGCAGATAAAATTCTCACTTACTGTGGCTTTTGTTACAGTCAATACCACGATGGTACATTCCTGGCAGGAAGTAAAGTGTCAACACTACTGATGGATGGTTGTTCTTCCTTATGTATAATTTATTGATATTTTTACTGTCATACCAGCACTGTATACAACAGATTGTGAAAAAGTTACAATCATTCATAAGATTTCTGTTTGAATGCCCTGAATAAGAACTCTAAATATATCCCTCATAATAAAGAGAATATCATAGGTACATTTGTACATTTCTATCCCGATTTTTGCAAAGAAACTGCACTATTTATTAAAAAATCCTAAGGGAAACAGACTTAAACTAAGGAAGTATATGCATAGGATTAGTTATTTGTCTAAACAAGACAGTAACAAAACAAGGGCATCTTTTAAAATTTATGTTAAGAAATACATAATTACATCATTGAGAAGTTATGAAATAGACAAACGATTGATGATTGTTGTTCCTAAATGATATATACAAGGGTGTTTCCCATGAAAACTTTGAGAAGAAATAAGAATTGAAAAAGACACAAAAACTCACTATATGTTACAGATATTTTGTAAATTCCATTCCATACAAAATATAAATGTTAATCTGATTATTCACTACTACTCTCTTGGTTTTAGGTTTTGTGTCTGTTTCAAATCTGCACTGTCCTTGTGTGTGTGACATAGGACGGGAGAAACTGGGTGCTATGCTTGGCCCTGCTTACTCTCTCCCTTGTCACCACACAGGGAACTCCACAACTTAAAAAGCTCCATTGTGTATTAGTAGATGAGCAGCTGAAACATTTATTATAGTTATTTTTTTTTCAAAATTTCATACAAAAATATGAGAAATCTTTCATATACAAAAATGTGATTTGTATTTCTTAAGGCATTTCCATTATGAAAGTCTATCTTTTGATAATTCACTCAATATAACGGAAGAACCTTGCATGATTTAATTGCCGGGATACTATATATCTCACCGTGTTGTTGGATACACAATTACTAATTGGTAGCTGAGGCAACAATTTATAGTTTGAGCACTGTCTAACTGGGTTGACCATCACCACCACATCTTAGCAAAATTCAGTCTTTGCTTTATTAATCGGTCACACATCCTGATCACTGCTTCCTCACATATATAAACTTACAACTAATGTTTGATATTTCAGACATTTAACTTTTGATTATAATACAATGAGTGAATTTATTAACATTAGTCAATATTGTTCCTGCAGCCAAACAATTAGAAATATAGTTAAAAGTTGTATAGTTGTATTTTGTGGACTTGACACTCTACAATATGGAAGCAATGATCAGTACACCAAGTCAGGGATTGATGCAATACAACCAATGGACTATAAATTACTGCCTCTGCCTGTAATATGTTTATAATCATCACTCACAATGTGCACAGTCATTCACCGGTGACGTGTTCAGTTGTACATGGGGAGCGTGGAGGCTCCTCCATGTGTGATTCTGGCTTATAGAGTAACTCTTTGCAGTCTTTATGTTAAAAAAAAATATGCTTATTATAATAACACTCTCAGTAGGCAAATCATGAGCAGCCTACAACATGTGAGGGTAAAGCTCCAAGAATTCAAGAGTAGAATTTAGCCATACCATAACTTTTAAAAACCTCACATGTAACTCAGACTGACAAAATGCTTTATGTAAATCTGGTAAAAAGTACAAGTCATATAATTATAGACTGTTTCTAACACCAAATTTTGAAACAAAACATAGGAAAACAATAGAGTGGAAACATCAGTCTCCGTAACAAATATATATATACAATAGTGTACCACCTCAGTTTATCCTTTGTTCATATAAATGATATTAATACCTACCAAAAGTCTTAGGTAACATGCAACGTTACACCCTGCGGGACTCAACGTACATAAAAAATAAAATAAAAGCATGACATCAATAACCTAAAGCAACATTATAATGCCAAACATATCTGATGAGGCCAGACTAGAGTAATTATCAGGAGTAGTTATGTGTTTGTTCCGCAGCAATGAAGATACACTGTACAAAACTCGATTACTGGTCTTCGCCACATGAAAATAACATATCAAGATGCCAACACTTGAGGGTTTACCTAATTGCAACTTTCATTCAAATGAATTTACTAACTAACTAAAATGAAGTTAATTTTTTTTGTTTTTTGCCTCTCATCAGTTTAAAGAGACGACAAGTTTATCAAGGCAAAAGCCGTTGGTTTTGTGAATCTCCCTAAAGAAAAAATAGTTTGTTTGTTCTACAAGAAATAATGAAAGAGTTATAAAGTTATTACCAAAGTTAGAGATGAAATGCTGTGACAAAGTAACCAAATATGACTGCCATGAAGTACTGCAGTAACATCTTACCAAAAGAACTAGAAATCCATCTGTCACAAATAATACTGACATAATCTTAGAATAAGGTATAAAAAAAATAACCCCAACCAATCAATAAAGTTGGAAATTAAGGTTCACTACAAGCACCACCCTATATACAGATTATTACAATAATTAACAAACTCTTAAAACTGCATTTGAATAGATTATTGGAAAGGAAAAATACATCTTGCAGTTAGAGAAACACATAGCATTATAAAAATTGTTTCACTAACTTGTCTCGTGTAGATATATACTGTATTTTGGATCTTCAAAAATGTTGTACATAACTTTCTCCCATACTCGTCCAACTATCACACTTTAAAAAAATAAAATATGGTCTTGATATTTAAGCCAGTACTGTTGGTTATTGTGTTATGTTTCGTGGGGGTGGGGTGGGGTGGGGTGAGGGGTGTGTGGGATGGGGAAAGTCTACCAGTACAGATTCGGTGGCACACATCAAAGTATTTCAATGCTGTAGATTCTGTAGGCCAGAATGTTGGAAGGAATTAACTGCTATTCATTACATCCAACCACCATAATATATGCCCTTTTGACCCATACTGTCAACAAGAAGTCTTTGAAGTAAATATGTGTTGACTATTAATGGGTTCATTCATGCCCAAGATGATGTAGAAGGAAACTACACTATGACCTTTCCTTGGGGGGGAGAGAATCTTGTGTTTTTTTATATATCTGGACCCTAACTTCTACATTGTGTGAGATGACTGATGAAAATCTTTTCCAAACTTATCAAGAGATTATCTTTACCTCCTGAATAATATAATTGTGCCTTGTGTAAGTTTGGAGCAAACTATCATCAATCATGTCACATCAGATTGACCTGACCAGCAAAATATTAATAAAAATAAAACAACTTACATATTCCATGTAAGTTTAAGTCTTTTTTGCACCAGCATGAATCTTTGTGCAGTGCTGGTCATGCCATATATCAAGGAAGCCCGTAGTTCCTCTGCTCAGCACTGTGCAGTCATGAGATCAACAACTCATTATTTGAGTTCTGCCCAAATAAGTGGGTGTCTACCTTTTGTGTTTAAAATATACACAATTATTTGAAACAGACTTGCAAATTATCACTTCTTTGAAATCCGGTGTAAGTCCTGCATGAACAGTGGAGTAATTACACAAACTGGCCTGTAATCACATTTCTGTACTCTTTTTTTTTTTACAACAGCCTCGAATTTATTATAACTGGCTGTTTCTGTGACAATGTGTAGTGTGCAAGTACAACTGCAATTATACTTAAAATAATGCTTATTAATGTACCCTGATCCACTGGAGATGAAAATGTTAACATGTCAAGTTAAGTGAGCATCAATAACTAAACAAGTTCAGTCAAGGATATCCACCGTCGGACAACTTTTCAAAACTCAGATAAATGTCCTCACAGCTTAAGGTAACTTTTTTTGTCACCAAGAGAAGCCCTTCAATCACAGAGTTCTTCTCATAAACAGTTCCAGCCACTGAGACACTGTATTTACTTCACTACCCACACTTGCTTTGTCATTTGCTTGGGATAACTGTCTTTTGGACTCATTCACTGCTTCACAGGGTCTGGCTATCACTGTCCCTAAATGGAGGTGATTGAGCTTTCTAGGTTTTTATAAAGTACTGCAACTGTAGGAGAACACAGTATATATTGTTTTCTTTGGCCAGAAATCTCATGCCACTGTCGTTTCCACTTTACTATTCAGCCATCTCCATTTTCATGATATATGGAATAACAGAATCAATCTGTACATTTCCTATTAGACCAGCAAAGAAGAGTTCCTCCATCACCTGCAAAGATAAAATGGATATTAGTATGCTATGATATACATCATAATCAATATCCCATTTCCCATTTTTCATACTGTAATTGGACAATGAACCATAAGAATAAAATGGGACTTTCATAGATACAGTACAAGTAGTTAGTAGTTGTCTTACCTGAGGCTGGAGAGCTTTGAGCGTGGGCAACTTGAGAAGGAGGCGTGAGAAGCGGTCTGGGGTTTCTGGGTAAGCGTCATCAACGTGTAAACGCAGTTCCTGGGCGGCCCTCTCTTGCAGTCGTTCTATCTGCCCTCGTTTACCACCCGACACATTTTCTGCAGGTACAGTAAGCAGTTGACAAGAATGAATTAGATTAAAATGACACAAACTACAGGTAATGAGATACCATTCTATACATCTACGGGACATGTTTTCTTTATAGTGTGGCAGTATCTATAAATGAAGAGTACTGTACTGTAGTCATTAACATAACAGAAGCTAATTACTTTATTATTTTACTCATTGTTGTGGCACTGAAGTACATGTAAAGTATATCCAAAGGAAGTTTGTGCTATATAGGCATGACCATGGTGCAGTATTCAGTATTACACATATCATATATAGAAAAAGGATAACATCAATGCAATATAAAATTCATAGGAATGCTGTGTGTTATTAGTTTCACACAGATGTTACCTGACACTACAAATAACATAATGTCACTGATAATTACCATATTGAAAGAGCACTATGGTCTTTAAGTACGCATATTCGTGTTCATCTGGTTGAAGCTTGGTCATGGCAGCAACAAAGTCTTGAAGGCGACTAATGTGTTCGGAAACCTGGAATAGGCAATAAATTATATTAGTCATCAGGTGCAGACAAAATAGGTAATGATATAAGAAAAAAGTAGTTTGGAAGGCATATACAGTACTGGTACTGGAACAGCACAACTCTTTGCCATATTATTACAGTCATCCACTGATACTACAACTATTTAGTTTTAACATCTTAACCCAAAAAGTTGGTAATCTAAACACAAGTCGGTGAAGCTAGAGCTCTAATTATGCTGACTTAATATGGGTTTACAGCACTGAGGATTACATGCTGAAATACTTTCCAAATTATACTTCTCTACAATATTATAAATTTTCATTCTTTTGGACAAGTGAGACAACTCGACATCAAAATAACAACAATACTAATAATGATACTCAATTATTTGCAGTAAATGTTGCTATTCCTTTGCACATGAGAACTATTTTCTTACCTGCTTAGACCGAGAAGGTGTGAGCTTTTCGGTGGCTGCAGCCTGGGTAAGGTGAGACACGATGGCAGTGAGGATGGTGTTGAGGGACATGACTCGAGAACACTGAGCCATCCCCAGGGTGAACAACTCTGACCAGCATCCTCGCACCAGGGACACTTGGCTTTCATGGCTGAAATAGACACACATGCATTAATGCAATGCAATCATATTTTATCAGTCATCAACCATGACAACTTTCTATTACAGTACTTTATACCTACCAGCATGCTTGTCTCTCCTACATAATATACACAAGAAGATTGTAAAGAAATATTGGACCAATCTTTTAACTTGTTAGATTGATAGTATCAGTATGTCTTACAAGCAAAGGAAGACTTGCCCAAAATAATTAACCAATATTAACACTTGTAATCATACAGTTGTTGTGACATGAGTGCCATAACCAGTATCTTCTCTCTAATTCTGACAAATGCACTGCACTGTAATCTCTTGCAAAGAATAAATTTCTAAGCATATTTAAAGTTCTTGAACTACTGTATGTTTGAAACTAGCTTAATTAATTTTCCTTATAAAATTAAATGACATAAAGAAAAAAATCAATACAGTACACAAATTCCACTTTACCTGAGGCACTGGAAGGAAGGGATGTTACGAGCCCAGTGGATGGAGAGGAAGAGTAGTCTGGAGGCAGACTCACAGATATAGTGGACGTTGAGGTAGGCGGGCATGGGGGATGGGGCAGTCAGGTTAAAGGGAACCAGACTATCCGCCAAGAGGGGACCGTCCACCTCGTAGGTGCTGTTGCTCTCGGTGTCATCACAGTCACCATTCTCAGACCCATTGAACTGCAAGCAAATGTGTACAAATTACATATCATGAAAATTCACAACAATATTTTACCACTGGTAGACATTAAATATTCTTAGGCATTACTTTGCCTGGACTGTGTAATATACTTTTATTTTTGCCCCATATTTCATCATTACTGTACTATTTGTAAGAAGCTAAATCAACAATGGACAAACAAGTCTTAAGCCAATGAATGAGACAATACACTAGTATAAGAATGAATTTAAGACTTTATCAATATATCAGACTTGTTACAATTCCATGTACAGTACAGCTGCAGTCTTATGTTTTCATGCACCCTCCTCTTTCCCTTTGACTCTAGGCATCATGTTTCTACCTAGCAGCCCACACTAGGCAGATATGCAGGGGAGAGAAGACTTCCTCTTTAATCTCTTTCTCTGGTGGCACACCACCTCAATCTCCTCTTTCTCAACTTTGTGTTTACATTGGGAGTTTTGAGCTTCAGTAATTTTGGTCTAGCACAATAAAGAATTCATTAGAAGTGGGAATTAAATATCATATACAGTAGATTTACAAATACAGTCACAAATGATCCTATATAACTTACTTTTGACATAGATTCCATTGCTCGTTTGACTACTTGTCTATCATTAGTACCAGTATGTCTGTCACCATCACCATTCGTTGCCGGAGAATCATCATCCTGCCGAGCATCACCATTGCTTGCCTCATGCCAGTCTAAAAATGAAGATGTATCCAATATAATGTTAAGGATTCCTACAAACATCGGCTATACAGTACCTTCTAGGATAAGACGGATATTTCGCATGCAGTAAATGTAGACTAAAATTCATCCATGAAGTTGTCAAGGCCATCACCATTTACACAACACCCATCCAAGGAAATAACATTTATTCAAGCTGTACCAGCATTTGAATTTAAAATGTTATAAGTTTTAAAAAAGTACTGTTTATTAGTGAACTTCCATCATCATTATACTTTTACATAAGGTGTGAAAACAAATTATAGTCCTCAACTGTACATAATTTTATTATACAGTACTATTAGCCAAAATATAACTCTTCTCTAACTTTCAAAGTGGTAAATTCTCAAGGTTGTAATCCCATGGTTAGCCTATATCAAGCCAATAAAGTCGAATAATCCAAAATTTATCTGAATCTCCAGTATACTGTACAAAAATTCTTTAACAATCTGGTTATTCCCTATCAACAACAACAACAAGGCCAAACCTGATTCTTTGGCTTCCATGTTAAACGCTCCCTCAAAGGCCTTAGCCATCTGGAGGTGTAGCTCGGCCAGGCTGGTGGGGGGTTGGGAGGGGATGTCTTTGCCCACAACTGGCGTCTTGCTGGTGGTCAAGGATGATGGTTCAAATCCTGACAGTGGGTTTATTGATAATGGTGGACTTTCTTCTTTGTCTTGCCGATCACCAGAACCTATATAGCTGTTTGGTTTTCGTTCTGATTGGACTGCTGTTCGGGTGAACGATGGGAAAAGAAGGGAAGGAAGAAGAAAATTAACTAAGTATTACAGCAAAGTTTTATAATTACTGTAATACTGTATATAATTACTGTATAATGCAATATATCTTACTCAAATTGAATTTTAAAGTCGTACAAGTAATACAGCATTACACATTACTATGATTAATAAAAACAGAATCTTATAAAATACTGTAATGTACAAACAAATACACAAACTACTTTTGCTGTACATAACAAATTAATAAACTGTAATGTCCTACATTCATAGCATACTTGGCAAGTGACAAGTAACTTTAAGCCATTACTCTACTGTTTTCTGCTGACATACACTTGATATTACATACAATATATATAAATCAATGAATATTCTTCACATCTAAACAATGGATTTTATTCCTTATCTCATCTTCAGTAAAATTTTGTTAATCTAAAGTTGAGACAGTCATACTTCATGTTTTGGAATACGTATTTGATGTAACTTTGGACAAGATGGAAAATATAAGACCCACACAGATTCTAGCTCAAGAACAAGACCAACTGGTTATATCTTTGAATGTGCATAAGAGTGAAATTTTGGTGCATATAGGCATATCGAAGTTTAATTAGATTGGCCCTGGTAACTTCTTATCCCAAGTAAGATGAAAGCAGTGAAGTTGTGATGTTCTTATCACTACTGAGGTGAAACCTTGACTGTATCTCAATGTCCAGGCTGCATTCTCCACCTGGTAACCTGGAGCAGATGGTGCCATCATCCAAGAACTGAAAGGTGTTGAAGATAGCAGCCCTAATCATATATGTGAAGAGAACAGACAGGGAAGGGAGGAGCATACAATCTGAGGGGGCAGAGGTGAAATAGCATCTGGTTACACTTTCTGTAAACAATTTTGCCATTCTCTGATCTTGGAAACATATCCAAGGAATAACATGTCTTTCTGAGAACTCCAATTGTTTTTAGATGTGATAGAAAGATCATTGCAACCTCCAACAAACACATTCCCATCAATTTACCCATCAAAAAGACATACAGTACACATATCAGAACTACTGTCTGTTAATACAAATGTTATTATGAACCAATAAACTATAGCATGGAAGCTGTTGAGCATCATGCCTCATTACCAGGTGCTTTGTACAGGGATTTAATGATGCTACACTTCTACTACTGGAACATATGCTGATGTAAGGATACATTTTGATGGGAGAGTGTTTGTGAATGATTGGTAATGGACCAAACATGGGACACTGCTCTCATAATCAGTTGTGAAGGTAAAATTACAGCACCAGGTTGGGTTACCTTCATATGATTATCAGAGGCATCTCATGTTATAATACTCAGTACTGCTGTAAGTTTCCTTCTTTAATGATTATCACCATTCACAACAGTAACAGTGATAAATATACATGTATCACATAAACTACTGCTTAATGTATGATATCAAAAAGAAGGCTCACAAATCAGTATCAGAGTTATGAGTTGGTAATGAGCTTCCTGAGTCACCAAGAGGTCCTCTGAGGTGACCACATACAAACACACCAAGCATCATTAATGAGTATGAATGGTCAGGTGACAGAGGACTCAATTAGGGGCCCTCAGGAAGCTCCAGAACCTCCTCCAGAGTCACCGGCTGAAGAGCGACACGCAGCTTTGCACGAGGCAGAAGCCAGAACGATGCTGAGTCACGACATGCTGACCCACGTGACCTTGGTGTGACGGGTACCCAGGTATCTTAATAGCAGGGGACTCATGCTATATATTCATGCTACCAACCACCCAAGTCAGCTGACCTGACCACCACGACTGGTGTGTCTCACTTGAGACATGCACAAGTTGAGAATTATAGTGACTGTGACAGTGTACAGTACATCACAGCCTGCTGGGATGGCACTGACCTTTCTCTCAGCAAAGCCATCAATTCAATATGTTAATACTGTAATTACATAAAGGTAAGGATTATTTTATGCAAGTATTAAAAGCAGAAGCACAGAATTATGAAGGGAAATGATCTGTTAATCTCAAGAGTACATCAAAATGTGCAAATGACATAGATCAAATTCCACACTTATAACAATTCCATTATATTATTTACTGATATTACTTCAAAATATTGTTGTCTTAATCTTGCACCATACCTGGGCTATTTCTTTTCCCTAAAACTTTCACGTATTACTTTATGCTAAAAATATTAGGATGAGATGTAAATATATTGTGTACAGTAATACAATATTAACAAAAAGTTAATGTAATAAAAGATTACCAGTGGCTCACTATCATGACTAAATATAATCACAGTACTTTTGAAAATGCTTTCACAATAACGTGTTTATTAAGCCACATTGTGGCAGAGTTGCACATTCTGCCAATAATAGTTAGGTTTAATAATTACAAGTATCAGTGTTGATGTACAAATACCTAGTACAGTATATACATATATTAGAGATTGATGTCACGAGTTAGCAATCCTGCTGGGTTTGGGGAACTAGTACAGAATCAAGAGTTTTGTGGATGAGTTTCAGGGTAGCTGTCTTTTCGTATGGTTGAGGGTAGCAGTACGTAGCATCTCCACGTCATGCAGAGGCGTGTGCTTCACAGAGGTGTGGTGGCCAGCACAGGGGGGGGTGGGGAGGGTGTCTGGGGGGGGCGTGGTCACACCTTAATACAGGGACACTACGGGAGGTGGAGACATGACTACTTCTAGGTGATGGTGCAGGCAGCTCTAGTACATGACTAACTGTACTGTACTATACAGTATTAATCAGTGGTATAGTACTAAATTATTTCAGATACACACGCATACTTTATATCTACAAAAAATAAAAAAATAGTAAGGATAATTCCTTAAAGTGGATAAGAAGCATCTACATCTAAGGACGAAATTAAAGTAACTTGTGCGAACTTATTTAAAACGTGGCATGAGAACTTTGCAGAGTTGTGTAATGATTGGTTTGTGCTGTCCTTGGCTCACCTCACAACCCACACTATCATGTTAATGAGTACCAGGTTACGGGGATTGCATTTACAGCCATTAGTAGCGACAGCTTCAACTGGTTATTAATGATAAAGACAAATAAGCCAATGCATTAAAATACAAATATTATAATGTCATTAATTTATTACAAAGCATTTACATTTGACTCATCAAAAAGTTATGCGGTATGTATTACTGTTAGATTACTAAGCAGCCAACCCCCTGCTCTGGCCACCAACTTAACATTAGGGTGCCTAAGACTAAGAAAACAAAAGACAAAACACCACAAACTTTTGTACAAATCCTTAGTATCGTTCTTACAGTCGCTGCGCATCCCCATCGCAAGACACTTCTGAAGGCGGCAGTACTGGCACCTGTTGCGGTGGTGCTTGGTCACCTCACATGTCTTGCTCCCCCGGCAAGTGTACCCCAGCTGCTTCCGGATTGACCTCTTGAAGAACCCTTTACATCCCTCACAGCTGATGGCACCGTAATGGCGGCCTGTGGGAGATATGCCATAATATTTAGTCTAGTAAGCCACAGAATGATAAAAACATTGTTTATTCACAAATAAACTTAGTTTGAACTTTCCTTATACCAAATAATACTACAGGTACTTGGTTCAAATGTCTAATCAAAGAAAATCTACAACTACAGATGTCAATAATGTGTTCATGATTTCCCTGTTACTGTACTTATAATAAATGAATATAATATACAGTACTTTAAGTATAAAGCATTACTCTATAATATTATACTGTATTACATATATTTTGTGGAAAGCAAGTTTCAATACCTCTATATCCTCTTTATTTGTTTTTCTAACACATAGCTACATCTCATGATCACACTCGTCCCATCACAACTCACATCCTTATTATTGTTCTCTAGTGTGTTTTTTAATTACCCTTTGAAATACAATACTTGTGCCCTACCTGTTCTCATACAACTCAGTACAGTACAGTACTGCCTTTCCCTCCTAATCTCATCACAATTACATTACCCTGTCCCCAATGCACCTATGACCATCACTGATGTCCTGACTGACCTGAGGCTCGGTCACCACACACGACACACAGATCCATGGCAACAGGCTGGCCGGTGTTGCGTGATGTGTACTGGTGTGACGTGTCCAGGTCTCGGCTGTCCATGTCACTGCCACTGTTGGTTGCTGCCGCCGCCGCTGCTGCAGCTGCCGCCAGGCCTCCTCGCTCCTGCAGTTCCTTCAGCCATTCGCGGCTGCAAAAGGCACAAACACAAGTTATAGCATCAACCTTATAATAATTAAGTATTGTAACTTACTTCTTAAACTAACCAAGGAATGGTATGAATTTAAATATTATCAACTTTTACTTCAGGTACTGGATCAAAGGATATCAGTACCTTATGAGTGCCATGTATTTTTTACTAACCCAGCTTACTACTCTAACCAACCCAGCATATCATTCTTACTAACCCAACTAATTCCATTGTAGCCAACCCATGTTCATACATACCCGAGGACTGGTGAGTTGCCGAGGAGGAGTGTGGGTGCAGCGCTGAGCATGGTGTGGGTGAAGAGAGCAGGGTTGGTGACCATGAGGCCCCCAGCACTCGTCACCAGAAGTGGGTTGGACAGGGCGCTGGTGCTGCTGTCCACAAGGTCACCTGCAATACACACAAACACACACATTAGCATATGAGGTCACAAGCACCAAGTGCAATAAAGTACATACAGTATATTCAATAAAATTAGAGGTCCGCTGCAACACATATCTGGATATAAATTATATAGTATGATTAAAGTAGTCATTATTAAGGAGATAGAAAGGAGAGGGAATGGAAATTGCTGTAATGAAAGAATAAACAATAATAAAAGAGTATAGTATCATTCTAAAATAGTCACACTTCTGGTTTTCTGTACTTGCTTGCCACTATCATCCTCTGCATATTTATTGCCTGTGCAGCTGGTATTTTGAATCCTTTCAGTACCCAGTGACTACCGGCCGTCCTTGCTTGCCACCACTTCCCTAAGTATGTATTCTACTGGTATTTTTACTCCTTCTATTACACCGTGACTGTCGCTCAGATCCAGATAAAAAGAGTAGGTATATGTCTAAGGCTCCAACACACTAAAAAGTTTCATACAGTTCGGGCATTCGCGTCCTTGAGACCAAAACAGTAGAAGCATCAAGCGGACTACAGTCACTACACCACTTGCCTTTGTTCTTTCATACGATGAGTTGCTAAAAACTTACTATTGTATCTCAACTTTCATTCTCCTAGGTGCGGCGGTATGGTCGGCTATAATATGCATATAACATACAAATAAACGGACATTTACACAATTACCAATAATTTTAGTATACAGTAGAAGGGAGGATATGGAAAAGTAAATGGAAAAGGATATGGAAAAGTAAAAGATCGTGCTGGTGTGATTACAGACACGACAGAAACGTTAAGAGGAAAGTAAAGAGAATGGGGAAGAGATATATATAAAGAGGAGGAGGGAAAGTAAAGAGAAAGAGGAAAAGATATATTTAAAGAGGAAGGAGGGACTGGCAAACAAAATGAAAGTGGATGGGGAATTCGGAGGAATATGATAAAAGTAGCCAGAGAATGTGGATGGGGAGTTCGGAGGAGTAGGATAGGAGTAGCCAGAGAACGTGAGGTTACTAATTATTAATAAGGTGTAGGCTAGGTGAAGTGGAAACAACAACCAACCAGCCACACCTAAAAAGAATATTGCATTACGGAATTAAATTGACCTCCCCCAAGGAAAGGTAATTTTACATGGGAGGACTCAATAAGGTATGATCGAGTCTAAAAGCAAAGGGTTTGTTTACATATCAGAACTGGGAAAAAAATGTAGGACACACACATACACACACCTCCTAACGCGAAACAGGAACAGCCAAGGAAAGGGATAATCAAAGAGTGAATTATGGCAGAAACAAACAAAAACAAGAAATGCATTCGCCAGCAAAAAGTGAACGGACTTGTAAGCAGCAACAATCAGCATCGTCAGCAGCCAAACAAAAACAAGAAGGCAACACGATATGAGGCGAACACACTAACCGTACCGACCAATAAACACGCAAACTTATATCCTGTATATTTGACCACCAAATTAAATACATTCTTACAAATAGGCAAACTAAAATGCAGTTCATTTAACCACGAAATTAAATACATTCTTTCAAACAGACAAACTAAAATAGTCCATTTAAACCACGAAATTAAGTAGATTCTTACAAACAGGCAAAGTGAAATCCAGTGCATAAAACCAAGACAATAAATACATTCATATGATAATATAATAAATAATAGTTTTAACCGAGGATGTCACATGACTTAACTATCGAACCCCCCCCCCCCACACCACCACCAAAAAAAAAAAAGAGTTCTTGTCAACTTCTGATCAGGTGTTAGATTTCAGAGTAGGGCAAACTGCTTTTAGAATTTCATATATATAGTAAGGTGTGTTTATCCGATTATAAAGTGAATAGTTAGTTACGTGGTTGGTGTGATAGAAATGAAAAACAGAGAAGATAGAGTAATAAACGATCACTCTTAAATACAAACAATGGAATAGACTGCAGTGATATTATACAACACATGCAAATCGCTGGCAAACAATAACAAAAGAATATAATAATATATTAAACTGTCAGTGTAATAATAAATTACTCTAAAGATAATGGTGACCAAAATAGCTTCCCCCCCCCCCTCACTCACACACACACACACACACACACACACACACACACACCTTGAGGAATGGCAGCGGATTGGCGGGAAAATTACCCCGGCCAGAGCAACACCACCACCACATACCAAGGACACACATGGCAAAGTTCACGAGTATGTGTTGTGTGTTGGTGGAGGTGGGAATAAAAACCGAGAGAGAGAGAGACAAAAAGTTACAGTGATTCCTCTGTAATTTACGACTCATTGTCAGTCCAGTTTTGTTGTTGATGGTGTTGTTGGTGGTATAATGGTTGTAAGTACTGGTGTTATGGAGTAATTACAACCCTCTCAGTAAGGTACACTCGTGATACATAATTTCTGACCAGAGTGCATGTGAGGAGCAGAGATCTTCGAATCGCCTGCTGGTATTGTTCATTTCCCCACCCTAGTACACATACTTATAGAGGCTGAGTTCGAATGCTGTGTGTGTGTGTGTGTGTGTGTGTGTGTGTGTGAGTGTGGTGCCTGCCGTTCGTCTCTGGTCAGGGATTACGTATCACGAGTGTATACGATATTGTTCAGTACAAATATGCGGAACACCGGGTTAGATTGCACAAATTTATGGTCAATTTGGAAGAAGTGAATGCGATAGGGATAATTATATTGTATTGTAAAAATGTGTTTAATTACCACTGGCTTATAATATTAGGTTAGATCATTTTAAAATGGTTAGTTTGGAAGAAGCAGGGAGAGAGTCAAATTGGTGGATGATTATGATAATGTCGATATTTGATGGTAGTTGTTGTGTTGGTAATACTGGTTGTGGCACTAATATTAACTAGTGGTTGTGAGAGATAGATAGATAAATAGATAGATAGATAGAGAAAGAGAGAATAATACCAGAGTAACACAAGTATAAATCCTCAAAGGCCTAACAAAGATACACACAAACAAACACACACACACACAAACACCTACCTAACCTCATCAGTCGGGAGCGAAGTACAGCGACGAGGTTAATTAATCCTACCAGAACGGCGCTCGACCAACCAACCAACCAACCACCTCCACACACACACACAATCAGCGACACACACCGAGCTCTCTCTAAAACAATCTCAGCAAGTCGGAGTTGAGAAGAGGAGTGTACAAAAAAGCCCTAATATTAAGAGCAACGCTGGTCGTCCAGGAAGTGACATTAGCAGTAAGGTCGGTCAGCTGTGGTCCCCTAGTGGTGGTCTTTGGTACTACGGTCGAGTCCTGATGGTGTTTATAATGTCAGACGTCCCTGGCTCTGCTGGCCCCACCCGCTGGCTGCTGTTGAGGTCGTGGGGGGAGGGGGGAGGGATGGGGTTTGGGGAGAGAGAGGTGGAGTGGAGTCAGGGAGAGGGGTGGAGTCAGGGGGGAGATAGGTGGAGTCAGGGAGAGGGGTGGAGTCAGGGAGTGGGATGGGGTCAGGGGAGAGAGATGTAGTAGGGGGAGAGGGGCGGAGTAGGGGGAGAGGGATTGAGTAGGGGGAGAGGGATTGAGTCGAAGGAGAGGGATTGAGTCGAGTGAGATGGATGACATGAGGTCGGGGGACAGAGAATACAGTAGTTGGGGAGGTTAACATGGAGAGCATGTAAGTATGGTATGGTTGGTTCGTGGTGGACGTTGTAGAAGGCACAGGCAATGGTATAGTTAAAGATATAGCCTGGGAGGGAAAGGGACGTACGGTGTGAAGTAGAGGAAGGAGAGGCAACGAAAACAAACCCACGTAAACAAAGAACAGAGGGTCGTTTTATATTGTGTAGCTACTGTATAAAATTTTGGCCCTCTTCTGGTATGACAACTGGAGGACAAGGACAGCGTATATAATTATTATGTGAGGAGTGAGCGAAGTGGAGGTTACCTGTGGGGATAGGAGTGAGGAGTGAGGGCGCGGGGTTACCTGAGGGAGTGGAGGCAGGGATGGGAGTGAGGAGTGAGGACGTGGGGTTACCTGTAGGAGTGGAGGCTGGGATGGGAGTGTGGAGGGAGGTGTGCGTATAGTCGTAGCTCCTAAATATAACCTTGTTCTTATTACCCGAGTTCTCCGCTGATGAAGGTATGGGAGGAAGTGGTTTGTGAAGATAGTGGGAAAGGAAAGGGGTAGGTGAGGGTAGTGGCCAGGAGTGGAGAGTGGTGAGGATAGTAGCCAAGAGTGAGGGAGTTGTGAGGGTAGTGGCCAGGAGTAGAGGGAGTGGTGAGGGTAGTGGCCAGGAGTAGAGAGAGTGGTGAGGGTAATGGCTAGGAATGGAGGGAGTGGTGTGTGTTGATTATGATATATTATGGACAGGAAACAGGTGAAGGAAGGTAATGGGGCCAGACGTAGAAATGGAAAGGAAGGAGCCATACAGATATAGACGAGGAGGAGGAACAGGAGGAACAGGAAGAGGAGGAACAGGAGGAGGAGGAGGGTGAAATAGAAGTGATGACGTGTTGAGTGGTAACCCTAATGTGGATCCTCAAAGGACTTCACAGTATAGGTAAGGAGACGAGGAGTGCACGTAACCGGATGAGAGGTTAAGAGGGAGCAGAGCAGAGGAGGAGGAGGAAAAGAAAATAGGTTTGTCCAAGAGAGTGAAAACAAGTGAAACACAGCATAGTGGTTAGGACACAGGATAACAAGAGGGTGTGGGGAAGACGGAGAACCTGGCAAAACTGGTTGAGACAAACTCATCGACTTAACAAAGAAATACACAGACTTAATGAAAGAGAGAGAGAGAGAGAGAGAGAGAGAGAGATGAGAGAGAGAGAGAGAGAGAGAGAGAGAGAGAGAGAGAGAGAGAGAGAGAGAGAGAGAGAGAGAGAGAGAGAGAGAGAGAGAGAGAGAGAGAGAGAGAGGAGAGAGGAAGGATTATTTCTTATTAAACCTGTCTTACATAACGATCACATGACCACATCTCCGTATCTGTAACAACATCGCGGACATACTGATACCACAACACAACACAACACAACACAAAACAACACAACACATGACAACACACGAACACTAGGTCACGTAAGGGCCTTGGCAGGGGAGGGGAGGGGAGGGAAAGAGAAAGGAAGGAGAGGGAGGGGAAGGGGGAAGGGGAGGGGAGGACTGGCCTTAAACTGCAAGACTCAGGGCCACCAGGAAGCAAGGGAGGGGAAGGGAGGGGGATGGGTAGGGGGGAATGAGGGGAAGGGAGGGGGATGGGTAGGGCCAGACAGGAAAAGGTTGGACGGTGTAAGGAAGGGTTGGTTGGTTGGTGGTCTGGCTAGGATATGATAAGATACAGTGAGACATGGCATAGCAGAGTAAGTTGTCCAGGTAAGGGCAGAGCAGGGCAGGGCAGGACAAGGTGGTATAGGACTGGGCAATAGTTGGGCAGGGTAGGACAGGGTAGGGCAAGGTGGGATGGGATAAGTCAGTGCAGGCTAGAGTGGTTATGGACTGGGCAAGAATTGATCAGGGCAAGAGATAGTTAAGGCAGGGCAGGGCAGGGCAGAGTTAGATAAGGAACAGGAGGGCGGGACTGACTGAGAGGGACCAGGTGCATGGGACGGGACAAGTGCAGGGCGGACAGGACATAATATCAAGGAAACATAAATAACAACACAAGTGAACACCAACTGAACTGGATACATGCAGGTGAATAAAGTAATACAGAAGAAGGGAATAGGAAACGTAGAAAATATATATATATATATATATATATATATATATATATATATATATATATATATATATATATATATATATATATAGAGAGAGAGAGAGAGAGAGAGAGAGGAGAGAGAGAGAGAGAGAGAGAGAGAGAGAGAGAGAGAGAGAGAGAGAGAGAGAGAGAGGACAAGGTATAGGATAGATAGGTATATGAAAACTGGTGGTGTGTGTTGATGGTTTGAGTGGAGAGGACAATAGGGGTAGGGGTAGGGGTAGGGGTAGGGGCATGTGAAGGGATAGGGATAGGGGGATGGGGTGGGGGTAGAAAAGGTGAGGAAGGGAGGGGCTTGTTGCGTGGAGGCTCAAGGTGGTATTTCCTTCCCTCGATCGGTGCAGGTGTGTGTGTGTGTGTGTGTGTGTGTGTGTGTGTGTGTGTGTGTGTGTGTGTGTGTGTGTGTGTGTGTGTGTGTGTGTATTCGGAGAGCCTAAGAAGGATTGGATGGATGAAGGGAGGGACAGCAGTGTGGAGGCCAGTAAAGGAGGTGGAGGAGGGGGGGATTAAACGGCAGTAAAGTGGGGGGAGGGGGGTGTAGGGGGATAAATAGGTGTTGTTGGTGGAAGTGGAGAGGGGGAGAGACAGCTAGCGGAGCAAAGGAGAGAATGTGAGTGAAGGTGGAGAGGGTGATGTGATGAGAGGAAGTGTAGGACGTGAAGTGTGGAGAGGGAAGGAGACAAGACACAATGACAACACGGCAGGATGTGAGTGACGAAAAAAATGAGTTCAGAATGTGTGTGTGTGTGTGAGAGAGAGAGAGAGAGAAAGAGATAAAGAGAGATAATAATGACATGAGTTCAGAATGTGTGTGTGTGTGAGAGAGAGAGAGAGAGATAAAGAGATAAAGAGAGATAATAATGACATGAGTTCAGAATGTATGTGTGTGTGTGAGAGAGAGAGAGATAATAAAGACATGAGTTTAGAATGTGTGTTTGTGTGTGTGTGTGTGTGTGAGAGAGAGAGAAAGAGATAATAAAGACATGAGTAGTATTGTCCCAAGAGCCACGGTGAAGGTCTCGTCCTTTATATTCTCTCTCTCTCTCTCTCTCTCTCTCTCTCTCTCTCTCTCTCACACACACACACACACACACAGTTTCCTTTTTCATTCCACTCTCCATTTCATATATGTTCCACTCTTTTCCTCCCCTTCCCCAATTCTCTCCTCTATTTCATCACCCTTTCCTCCCAATTGTGTTCATCTTCTTACCTCACCTCTTATTTACCTCTTCCAATCATCCTTCCTTCGTTCCTTTCCTAATGATTTTTCTCACAGTTCCTCACATCTATATAGTTCACCATTTCATTTCTCCAACCTTCTCTTAACACCCTCCTGTCTCTCCATCTATCTCCCCCAACCCATCATCCCTTCTATCTCCCCACTTGTCCCCCTAACACCTTCCTCCCCACCCATCATCCCTCCCTTCTACCTCCCCACCTGTCCCCGCACCACCCTCCTCTCCCTCCACCCCCCCTTCCCTGTTGGTGTTGATGATGATGGTGGTGGTGGTGGTGGTGTGGGTGGGGCAGAGTTCGTTCCCTGTGACATTTGGAAGGCCAGCAGGACAGAAGGACCACCAATGCCTCGCCTCCCTCACCACATCCTCTGCCTAGCCTCACACTTCAACGATATACTCTACATATCCCTTGCCTCACACATCAACAATCTAATCTACACTTCCTTTTCTTTGCCTCATATTTCAACAATATACTTTACACTTCCCTTGCCTCTCTTCACACTTCAACAGTCTACCCCACTTTTATTTTACCTCGTCTCACACTTCAACAACCTACATCACACTTCTTGACAATTATCACACCTGAACACCCTCATTTCACACCTTCCCTGCCTGGCCTCACACTTACTTACTCTTCACACTTCATTCCCTTGCAGC
>JAWZYT010003898.1:87500-90384 GCA_034508575.1 Petrolisthes manimaculis | reverse complement strand
ATATACACAAACTTCCTCCTCTTCTCCTTTCTCTTCCTCCTCTTTCTCCTTCGCCTCTCCACCACCGCCACCTTCTCCCTCAGTTTCTCAAGTATAGCACAAACTCACTAATTGGATGATGCTAAGCGTTTTACTTGGGCCCAAACTAGAGGGGCTTTTTTTCTTTGAACCAGTTTCTTGAAAGTAGGAGAAGTTAATTCATTAACAAACTCTCATTGTGCAGGACCTTTCTTCGGGGCCTGGCCTGAGTGGGGGGCGAGGCGAAGTGTGTGTGTGTGTGTGTGTGTGTGTGTGTGTGTGAAGAGAAAGGGGGAAGAAGATGGTGGTGGTGGTGATGGTGGTTGTTGGTGAGGAAGACGATGATGGTAGTGAGAAAATGGTGGTGGATAAAATGAAGGAGATGGTGGAGAAGATGAAAATGATGATGATGAGGGAAAACGAGCGATTACGTCGGGGGTGGTAGATGGTGATAGTGAAAAATATTATAGATATGGTGATGAATAATATCGATAATGGGTCATTTTTAGGAAATAATATATATTATATGGAAAAGGATTATGATTGTGGTGTAGATGGTGAGGGTAAAGTAAGTGAGTGTGATGGATAATAATAAAGGGGACGAAGAAGCAGGGAGAGGAAGAGTTTTATTGTTGAAGTTGTTGGTGCTGTCAGTAGTGGTTGAGACTGATGGTGACGGGATGAAATGTGTGAAGAAGGGTAGACTTGATGTGAGCTGAGGTAGGGGAAAGAAAAGGAGGATGCTGATGACGGAATTAAGCTTGTATAGAGTAAGGCTCAAGCTTATTTATGTTTCGCCTTTGGTGTCTTGTACTTTTTCTGAATTTATTTTATGAGAATCAAGCTGAGAGTTGAGTTTTTTCACAACAAATGAAGCAATAAATCTATGTTATTAAAAATATGTTGTCTTTCTTTGTTTCCCTATCATTGCAATATCCTTTTGCTTTCCAATGTTATTAAATATTGTTCTACCATTACGTTTACATGTAGAATATAGTTGAGTGTTCTTTGCATGTGTGGTAGAAAATAATATCCCATTATTATCAATTAAGTAGTGTCTTAGAATTTCATTTCATGTTATTAAGTAATCCTATGTGTTTCAATGTCCTTAATTATTCCTCCATTATCCAGTTTATGTATATGAAGTTGTGTGTTGTTTGACAGAGGGTGAAAGAAAAATATATATTCCTGTTAATAAAAAAATACATCCATTATTATGCCTTCCTTTATTATCTCATGCTATGAATTATTCGTACCGTATGTTGCCCCATGTTATTAATATTCTTCGGTTATCCGGTTTATGTGCACCAAGTTGAGAGATGAGTAATACCACAAGGCATGGCCGAGGGGTGGAAGAAGAAGAATATATCCCTCTGTTATTAAATTCATCGCGGCCACGGCATCACGCAATCTATTCCACTCGCTAAAATAGTTCTACAACTTCTCCAATTAAAGTATATTCACCACACCAGGACACCTCGCTCCAAACTCGACTATACAAATTCTAGTTATATTGCACATTATAAATCCTCTCTCTGTAGGCATAAATCACCTTCAACAAGAATTATAATATCATACAACTGACCATAAACTTGCAGTAAATATTATATTGTTAGTATTCCACCTCTGTCAGTAAGTATTCTTAATCATGACCATAGTTTATCTTGATGTATGGTGTAGTTGGAAGCAGAATATCTTTTGTGGTGACGTTTTGGCATTACTGCTTTAGTTGAAGATAATAATATAATCACTACATCACACATTGTACCCAATATCCTTCCTTCATTTGACTATTTTTAAGAAAAATTAAGGGCGAAGTGATTACTGTAATTTTTTCTTTACTTATGGTCTGCTACATTATCGATTTCTTTGCCTTGCTCAATATATAAAAGATCAAATACCTTAGGATCCTGGTATGTTTAATAATCATATAAATTATATCAGACTTGTTACGCTTCATTGCTACACTTTTTATTCTTGGTATTGTCCAGATGAAAGGTGTTGGTCCTTTTCTACTGTATATTCCATGTATAACAGAGATTATCACAGGAATGGCTTTCGTGCCTTAGTCCATGGTATTGGATGGATTGCAGTAATTATTCTATTTTTACTACTTATGGGGTTGTCAGAAGCCGCTTTCATGTCCAATTAAGTATGCAAATATAATTATTTTCGGTGGCAACTACACCCGGCGTTAAGACTCGGAGTACTGGAGGGAACTCTGCTGTTTTAACTTTTTGTTGCATCACCAAATTATGTTTGTGGCTGTACCTTTGAAACAGGAATGTCAGATCTAACCAGGAAACAACGATTCATCCTTTTACAAAACTTGATGATGAAAACGTTGTTTACAGTGGTCTCCAATGAGTATCAAAACAGACCAATTCCAAGGTCTCATTTTACATATATATCGTTTTAATGTTGCATATTTCCCCTTGCTAATACGTATTCTGGCACCTTTGCTTTCCTCACTCTCACAGTCCCACTCCCCAACTTAGTCTCTCTTTCACATTCCCTTCCTTTTCCCAGAGTTCATACCTGTCTATCCGACCCCCAAACGTCCCGTCAACGTTATTCCCAAATCTCTTAGATTACAGGGATTTTTCTACTCTGGGAGAGTCTGTATAGTTCAGTTTACCTCGCTCTATGTTAACTCGGGTAAAGTCCACTTAGCTTAGCTTAGCTTAGATTGCTGAGAATAATTTCGTTTAAGATAGATTAAGTTACATTTAAAATAGTTACGTGTTAATTAGTTTAGGGCAGAAAGAGTTAGTACAGGAAAAGTAACTATAAAAAACACATTAGATTAAGCCTAAGTCAGAGAGGAGAACATCCGAGGAGAGGAAGAGAAAAGCCCTAAGCGAGA
>JAWZYT010003898.1:20000-82500 GCA_034508575.1 Petrolisthes manimaculis | reverse complement strand
GGGAATGACGAGAGATCGTAGAGGGAGGGAAGAGGGAGAGAAAAACAGAATGAGATAGAGACAAAGTGAAAAAAAGAGAAAAACAAGAGAGAGATATGTAAACGAACTACGGAGAAAGAGAGAGAGAGAGAGAGAAAGAGAGAGAGAGTAAGAGAGAGAGAGAGAGAGAGAGTAAGAGAGAGAGAGAGAAAAGGAGGGACAGGGGGGCAGGGAGGGGAGAGGATGGAGAGCCCCACGGCTGCTGGACCCCGGTAATTGCGTTTCAGAGTGGAGATGGCTGGGCTGGGGTCGGCTTTCTTCCCTGACACCCCCCCTCCAATTTAACTCCCTCCTTCCCTCCCTTTCTTTTCACTCCTATATTTTCCTCCTCCTCCACCTTCTTCTCCTCTTCTTTTCACTCCTATATTTTCCTCCTTCTTCTCCTCTTTAATCTTTCTTCCTTCTAACTTCCCCTAATTTAAGTCCCTCCTTCCCTCCCTTTCTTTTCTCTCCCTGCACCTCCTCCTCCATCTTTCCTCCTTCTTATACCCCTCCAATTTATTTTCCTTTCTTTTCCCTCCTACCGCTCCTCCACCTTCTTTATCTTTCTTCCTTCTTACTTCCCAAAATTTAACTCCCTCTTTCTCCCCCCCCCCCCCCACCTCTCCTTTCCCTCCTATTTTCTCCTCCTCCTCCTCCTTTACACCCCTTTCAACTTACGTCCCCTCTTCCTTCTTTTGTATCTCCTTTTTTATATTTATTTTCCCTTTCTCTTCTACCTCCTCCTCTTCCTCCTTCCCTTTTCCTTTTCCTTACTCCTCCTTCTTACGCCTCCTCCAGTTTTCCCCCTTTCACTCGTATTTTGTTACAGCTTTCTCTCGTTTCTCCTTGAATCTTCCTTTATCTTACATATTATTCTGTTTTCTTTTATATTCCAATTCTTTCACATGCTTTTTTCTCCAGCTTCCTCCATATTACATCCTTTCTATTCTTATATATTCATTTTCTCTGCCTCTCGTACAATTCTTTTTTCTCTTCATTCTTTCTTTCATTATGTTTTTCTTTATCACTTCTTCTCGTTCGTCTTAATTCGTTCCCTTTTCCTTCTCTCCTCCTCCAACGTTTTATCATCTCTTTTCTCTCACATTTTCTCTCTCCTTTCTTACTGTCATTCTTTATTCTTATGTGAGCCTATTATTTTGTCCCACAATCTCTTCCTTAAATTTTCGCGCTCTCTCTTTCTGTTAATATATTTCTTCTTTCTCACATTTCTTTTGTTCAATTAACTGTCCACTTGTGTCAATTTGGCTGTCTCTTCATTACATTATTCTTGTAAAGTACATCATCCGAAGTTCCCCTTTACACTCTTCCCCAAATATCTTCTTTCTAATTCTTTTACTCGTTTCCTTCTAGTTTATCTTCCCTCCTACTCTACTTTCCAGTCTTAGCCCTTAACTCTGAGACGGTGTAGTTTAGGCACAAACATCCTCGCAGGGACCAAGAAGTCTGTCGCTGTTTGACTTCCTTTGTACTCCTTTGTGCTCCTCCTTCAGGCAGCTTCCTTCCTCGAGTTCACCGACGCATATATTCTTTCTCCCCGCCCCCAAACCTGTTCCACAAAAGCCACCCCTGCAAGGCTTTAACTTGTCGCTGGCCTTGCGCTTTTCACAGGTAGACCAGTTCTCTGGCTGAAAGAAAGCGTGCAGATGTTAAAACCGGGATGTGATCCAGGTCCTGACTATATAGGGCCTCAACGTGTTAGAAGCTGTGATGACTCCGACTGGGTATTATTGAAAGCATCTCTTGTCTTCACACCTTCACTAGACTGACTGACTTGCGGAGGCTGCCAACATCTATTCATTAATTTTACATTTACATTAATTATTTACACTGAATTTTTAAAACGAGTATATAATACGAGAAAATATTATGTAGCCAACCCATCATGCACAGTGATGGACAATAGTGTCTTACCATTTCCTTAATTATAGAGGAATAATAACTATGGTTGAAGTTTATTTTTTTATTAAAGAAGATCAAAATTACTGAATGGAAAGGAAGGACTATCCCCATGTACTGTACATTACACTATCTCATTCTCACTTGCTTTATTGCACACATTTATATTCTCTCTCTCTCTCTCTCTCTCTCTCTCTCACACACACACACACACATACAACACGCACTCACAAACTAATACTCAAACAAACATATATATACATACACATGCTCGTACTCACACACAACCATCCACATACATACACACTGAAGAAAATGACACACTCTGACTGTCCTGGAAACTTTGGCACATCACACACGTTCATCACCTTACTCTCACATCACCTCTGCTCTCACCACACTTTACTCTCTCTCTCTCTCTCTCTCTCTCTCTCTCTCTCTCTCTCTCTCTCTCTCCTACAATTCCAAGCTTTAATTTACACCCTTGCCACACGTCACACTTTCCCTAAATCTCGTCTTTTCACACTCACCAACTTGCTTATAACACACCACACCACCTTCTGACCCCTTCCACTACATACATACTCACTCCGCCACCACATCTCCCTTTGACACCTTCCTTTGCTCTTTCCACAGTCACTCCTTTTGCTCTTTTCACAGACCCACACACCTCAGTCACCTCATCACATCCCCTCACTACAAGTTACAGTCACTGCTATCACGGCATTTTTTATTCTATTTTTTTCACTGGGTAGAAATCTTTTTTATATTCTAGGAATCAAGTTCAGCACTTATATAGGCTATCTGTAAAGAATATTGTAGAGAGCGTTTAATAAAAGTTAGTTGATCTTTAGATAACTGACACATTCTTTCTTGTGAATTAGTATGATTGTTGCACTTGCTCAGTATGACTATGTAAGATATAAGTCCATATTGATATCATGTATCTCCCGTCACACAATAGTTTCTTTCATGCCACCTGTTTCCTTATGTAAACATTAACGCCGTTTGTGCCTCAAGGACCGGTTCTTGGGACAACTATCCCTGATCGTCATAAACGACCTTTTATGTCTTACACAAAACCCATTCACCCCTTTGCTGATACGTCAACCCTTCATAGTTCCCATACATCTTTATTAATATTAATCAATAGGAATATATCTTTAACCTTTCATTTGTGACATAATAGCATATCAGTACCGATTCTTTCTCTTAATCCAAACAAAACTGTAATAAATCAGATTTTGGATATGCAATATTCCTCTGACTTCGTTTTTTTTTTACTGTAAACAATTTATTATTATGAATATTCGTTATCCTTCAACTATTAACAATAATTTATCCATGCCTACTGATATTTTCTTCTCAAAGTGTCCCATGCTATCACTGTTATTTAAAGCTATTTGCTGTAATAATTAACATCGCAACTAATAGCTGACATCTTCCCTCTTACTACCGAGTGCTGACATCACATCTCTCACAACACAGACACCAACTCCTCACACACCTCCCAGTGCTGACACCATCTCCATCTTTCACACCCTAGAGTTGACATCGTTTCCTCTCACAACCCAAGTACTGACATCACTCCTCACTGACGTCTTTGCTCAGCCCTGATATAACTCTTAATTGATGTCTTTCCTCAGCACTGACGTCTTCCGTGGGGACCCTATATTGAAGTATCCAACACATGACACTTTCACGCCGGCTGTCTCCAATTTCCACCAGTCTCTACAACCACCACCCCCTCCTCTGCCACCACCTCCTCCCCCTCCTTCTCCTTCTCTCTTCTTCTCATTCTCTTCCTCCAAATACTACTACTTCTTCTCTTCTTCCTATTCTTCCCATCCATCCCTTTTCCCTCACTGTTCCTTGAATCTTGCTTTACTCTTTTACAATTCCCCTTCCTTCTTTTTCCTCATGTTCCTAGGCATACTTTTCTATCTCATCCTCATCCTCCCATATGTTCTCTTTCCTTCTCAAGACATCTCACCATTTCTCTTCTTATTTTCGAACCTCTTTAGCTTGTCTCTGTAACCTGTTTCCTTTCCGTTTCTCAAGCCTCTGTTCGGTTGATTTCTACCGTTGTCTGTTTCTCCCTGTTTGTTTATCTATTCATTAATTTCCAACTTCTACTGCAATCTTTTCCACTTTCCATTTCTTGGATCTTTTTCTTCTTCTTTCCCCATTCTCTTCACTTTCTCTTTCCCTTTTCTCCCTCCTTTTGTATTTTTTTTCCTCGCCCTGTTATAGGCTACCGTTTCCCTGTCTTCTCTCCCTCCTCCCTTTTCCCACTCTCCACCTTATCTTCTCTTTCCCTTTCCTCTCCTTGCTACCCTTCTCTGTCGCCTCTCGCTCCTCCCTCCCTCCCTCCTTCCTCTTCCCTCCTGCCTCCTGCCTCCTCCTCCTCCTCCTCTCTCCCCTCGCCCCGTGCAAGTGGTCCAAATCGTTCCATTAAGCAGACTTGCGACTCAGGATTCCGGGTCATTTTGTCCTTAATGCCTGTCGTAATGTCGTCCAGAGCGGCCCGTGGTGGAGGCCGAGTGTCGCTGTGCCCCGTTATTTCTCAGTTTGTTTGAAGGAAACGTTCGCCTCGCCCCTTTCCTTCCTTCCTTCCTTCCTTATTTCCTTCCAGTCTTTTCCTTTCTTCTCTCTTTAGATAGCTTGTTTCTCCTTATCTTTATCTACTCCCATCTTCCTCCTTTACTTCCTTCCTTCCTTCCTTCCTCTCTGCCTCTCTTCTTTCGATTCTTCTCTCCATGGTTGGTGTATCCTTTCCCCCTATCTTCCATTCTTAGTTTCCCTTATTTATAACTATTTTTTCCATTCCTTCATTCGTTGCTTCCATGCTGCCTTCCTCAGTTCAACGTATCCTCTTGCTTCTGCCACCTTACAATAGTCTACCTCTCTTTTACTCTATTATTCAATGGGTTACACTTGGTCTGTGGAATTGTCAAACGGATGGCTAGCGAAGAGTTAGTTATCCTTGAGAGGGCGAGTACGGAACAAAGGAGGGGGAGGAGGTGTTAGACTGACTTGGTTGGTATAGGAAAGGGAAGGAGAAAAGGTAGGAGGAGAATTAGAAGCTGAGTGTGTATAGGAAAGGGAATGAGAAAAGGGAGAAATAGAGTTTTAGAGGCTTGGTTATTTGGGAAGGAAAGGAATAAAGGGAGGGACTTGAAAGATCAATTTGTGAGAAAGAAAAGGAAAAGAGTGAAGTGTTAGAGTCTACGATGGTTGGTTAAGGAATGAGGGGAGTGAGAAGTTTGGTTAGTGTGATGGAAAAGGGGACACGGATCGATGAAAGGAATTAAGGAGTACAGGAATAAAAAAAAATGAATGAACGAAGAAAGGAAAAAGGACTAAGAAGCGATAATGGGCATGTCTGCAGGATTGAACGAATGAAGGAGGCAGGGAAATGCTAAGTAAGACAGTAAAGTAAAGGAAGAGAAGGAGGAGAAGGCCTCTACAGTAGGTGGTGTTATGATAAGGTCTTTCCTAGTGGTGGGGGGATTATCGGGAGGAGGAGGGGAAAAGTGGAAGGCGCCCCTCGACTCATTCAGCATGCACTCTAAACATTACCTGATGAGATTAACTGGGAATATTGTAGGAAGAGAGTGTGTTGTTCTCCCACCTTCATCGTGTTCTTGTTGTGTCTAGTGTTTGTTCTTCGTGTTCTTGTTGTGTTTATTGTTTGTTCTTCGTGTTCTTGTTGTGTCTATTGTTTGTTCTTCGTGTTCTTGTTGTGTCTAGTGTTTGTTCTTCGTGTTCTTGTTGTGTCTATTATTTGTTCCTCGTCTTCCTATATAGCTCTCTCCACTTTTGTTTTGCCTTCCACTTTCATTATTTATTTACCCTTTTCTCTCTTAATAAAGAAAACTTCTTTTCGCTACTTTGCCCTTCTTCACTGATCTGCACTTTCCCTTTCTTCTCATATTATTTATCTCATTTCTCTGCTCTTTTCTTGTACACTTTTCCTCACCCTGTTTCTCTATTTCTCTCTACATCCTCCTATCCCTTTCTTCCCTTCGTGTTCCTTTCATTTATCTGCTCTTTTCTTGTACACTTTTCCTCACTCTGTTTCTCCTTTTCTCTCTACATCCTCCTATCTCTTCCTTCCCCTTCTGTGTTCGTTTCCTTCCTTCCCTTTCCTCTCCTCTCTTCCAGCCAGCCCTCCCTGCGCCCTGAGTCGTCATAGCGGGTCCCATTTCTTAGATTTTGGCTAATTAGAAGTACAAGTAGTTGGCTGGGGGGTGGAGGGGAGGTGGAGGTGGAGGAGTGGGGACGAGGAGGAGTGGAGAGGTGGAGATGTGGTGAGGAGGAGGTGGAGGACTAGGAGGAGTGGGGAGGAGAAAGAGAATGAGTGGGGAGGTGGAGGAGGACTAGGAGTGAGGGGAGGAGAAAGAGAAGGAGTGGGGAGGTGGAGGAGGACTAGGAGTGAGGAGGAGAAAGAGAAGGAGTGGGGAGGTGGAGGAATGACGAGGAGAAAGAGTGGGGAAGAAAGAAAGAAGCAGGAATGGAAACGAGGAGGATGAAGAAGAGGAGGAAGATGAGGAGGAAGAAAGAAAATGAGAAAGAGTTGGGCCTTCCTCTTCCTCCTCCTCCTCCTCCTCCTACTCCACGGTAACAAGAGCCAGGCGAGAGCTTTGCCACTTCCCTCCTTCCTTCTCTACCTCTTTCCCTCTCTTCCTTCCTTTCTGCTCTCCCTCCAATTCTCCTTCTCTTTATTTTGTTTTCCTCTTTCACTTCCTCCCTTCCTTTCTGCTCTCCCTTCTATTCTCCTTCTCTTTATATTTATTCTTTCTCCTTTGCCTCTCTTCCTTCCTCCCTGCTCTCCCTCCCATTCTCCATCTCTATTTCTTTTTTCCTTCCTCTTTTTCTCCCTTTCTTTTCTTATTTTCTCTTTACTTCCATCTCTTTGGGTTTTTTTCCTTCTCACTATCCCTACATCTCTCTGTCATTATCATCTCACTATTTCTCACTCTTCCCTTTTCTTCCTTTCTACTCCTTTTCGCCCTCAGTTTCACTATCTTTCAATTTCCCCACTCTCTTCCATTTCCTTCTTTTTCCTCTCGATATTTCCTCAATTTACCCACCATCTTCTCTCCCTCTTCACTCCTTTTCTCTTTATTCTGGTATACCACTATTTTCTCTTGCTTCTCTCTTCTCCCGTCTCCCTCTCTTTCATTCAAGTCGACTGTTTCTGCTCTCCATCTCTCCTCTTCTTCGTATTCCTTCCAACACGTCACCAAACACTCTTATCCTCATATCGTTCTCTCATTCCAACTTTGCAACCTTGTCAATCCTCACTCCTCCTTTCATCTTCCTCGTCTTCCTTCTGGTATCCTCTCTTTCCTCCTTTATCCTCTCTTTTATCCGCTTCACATGCAGTTATCTTTCTTCATTGTATTCTTTCGGCTCCTCCTCCTCTTCCTTTTTTTTTCATCCTTTTCTAATTTCTTCTCTTTCGACTAACCCCTTCCTCTTCCTCATCATCATCATCATCCTTCTTCGTCTTCTCTCTATCGTCCCCTTCTCTTCCTTCATCCTCGCCCTCCACTCACCTCCCCCCTCGCTCCGCCCCCCCCCCCTTCAGAGGCTGCGGATATAAATGCCACTTATATCAGGGTAATGTCGTCTCCGATCCCGCCCCGGCCCACTGTTCATTACCTCCCTGGAATGGCCGGGGGAACCCAAACAAAATCTATGCCGATCCCGGAGAAGTCGAAAATACTGCTCGTATCTTCTTGGTTTGGTGTTTGTTTTGTGTTCAGAAGGATTGAGGGAAACTACTTTTATTAAAACTACGTCAATCTTGAGAAGACTAAATTGTTTCTGACTAACACTTAACGATTTTGTAATGACGATGTAGGTTTAATTAGTTTAATGTTTAATTTAATGTTTTGTAAGGCCTAAAGGAAGGTGTTGGTTGATGCATAGTATGTAGACCAATACCATAAAACTGTATCTCCATGGTTGAACATTACAAATAAAGAAGATATTGGGGTAGGTGCTGTTCTATCTATAGACTTGAGGGAAGGTGTATACATGCATTATATAGAACAATAACCTAAAAATATATCTTCTTCACAACTTCGGATAAAATATAAAATATATATCTACCTAAAATAAATATATATACAGTTTCAGCCGAGATACTCACTGACTCTAGCGGTAATACTACACCAATAATAATGAGGACTCTTCCCCCACGTCTCCCTATCATAGTCAGTCATGACGTGTGTGTGTGTCTGTATGGCTATGTGTATGTGTATGTGTGTGTGTCTGTATGTGTGTGTGTGTTGGGCATGATATAAATGGTAAGAAGTTTATATCAATATATGTAGCATTATAACAAGTGCAGGAAGATTTACAATAGGAGTGTCGTAAAAGCCATTTCATTTAGGCGAGGCTTCGAAGAGATGCTCGCGTCGCAGAACCTCCCCGTTTTCTCCCTGAATCCTCTTATGACTGTGTGTGTGTATCCCATTAGATAATTCATGGAAACCTATGCTTGGACGAGTAACATAAACTACTTTTATTAAAACTATACTTCAATCTTGAGAAGACTAAATTGTTTCTGACTAACACTTAATGATTTTGTAATGACGATGTATAGGTTTAATGATCATTGAGCATTCACTGTAATTGTATATTCTCATTTATGTATTTGAATGACTGATATGCCACTGTTACTCGTAAGGCTTCATACCGTTATCAATGTCTGCAATATAATCCTATTTCGTTAATTGTCATTCCTCCGGCGGGGTAGTAATGTCTCGTTCTGCAAATATACAAGACTACTGCTCTCTCTCTCTCTCTCTCTCTCTCTCTCTCTCTCTCTCTCTCAAGTATAAATGAACTTTCCATAAAGCAAAATCTCTGCTAGTATTGTCTTATGGTAAATATGGGGATGAAACTTTACATTTTCCGATGATTGTACAAGCGTGTAAGATTACTTTTATATTATATCTCTTACGGTCCTCATTGAAGATGTTCTCGGGACTCGAACCTGGTGGTGCCTTGATAGCAGAAATCCCAGTTGTACCTCTACACCACCGACCCTAACGAGGTTACCATAATAATGTAAGGAAATGGATGTTGTTGCCGCGTCTCCCTCCTCTGTGTGTGTGTGTGTGTGTGTGTGTGTGTACATTCTATATTTACATTCATGTGTGTGTGTACATTCTATACTTACATTCATGTGTGTGTGTGTGTACATTCTATACTTACATTCATGTGTGTACGTGTACATTCTATACTTACATTCATGTGTGTGTGTGTGTACATTCTATATTTACATTCATATGTATGTGTGTGTGTGTGTGTGATCTCTGGAGCAACTAGGCCTCGGGTTGCCGCTACTGTCACATCCCTCCGTATTGCTCCTTGTCGAACCTTAGACTCGGGGACCAGCTGGCTCAGACGTCTTGCTCAAGTGAAAGGAAGGAGGAGGATTTCGAGGAGGAAACTTGACCTTCAGTATTTCATATCTATATTCATAACAATATCTCACGGGGGCGACAGAATTTGGTTACCTTGAATCCCTGTATTATTTCAAACTATAGACTTGAGAAATAATTACAACAGAATATCCTTCTTTTACTTTAGTTCACGAGAATTCTATCTAAAGTTAGGAGATTAGATGGTGGGTGGAAAAGTAATTGGGAAGTGAATAATAGTTGGTTTCTACGTGGCCTTTTCAGTAGTGTGTTAAAGAGCTGTAGTCTATAATCAAACCCTTCATTTAAACCGTGATATGCTTCGATGGCTTTACTCTGATTCACTACAGGCTGTTTGAAATGCATTTTGAAACACTAGAATCTGAGTGATTAATAGCTTCAGTTTTCATTATAAAGTAGATTTTTTATTCTTCGTAAGCCTGGGGTGGTGTGCTTGTCCAACATTAGGATTTGTTGTTGCTTTTGTTGTTGTTGTTGACGTCATCTAGGGGAGAGTCAAGTTACTGTCAACCCAGGTCAGCCTATGGTAAGGAATGGTGGCAGGTGTCAGCAAGCCTCACCTCTAATTTGGCTCTCATTCGAGCTCCCTAAGCTATATAGAGTGAGAAGGGTTTCATTGCTCTTATCATCCGAAGTGGAATAAAAACTAAACCAGCCTAAGTCTTTTGAACACTATTCATCCCCGCATGTGACGACGATGTTTACTATTAGACAAGTACAAATATTTATTAGGCTTCTTGTTACCTTCTTTGAACTGTATTTATTTAACATAATCATAACTATAAAAATATTGAGGCATGAATGGAAAAAGAGAACTAAACACCTATAGGCCTAAGCTACTAGTAACTACAAACAATAATATATCCTACCCTTCTATTCCTAGTCGAGTGTATCGGGTAATATAATCCATAAGATACACAGCCACAAACACACACACCCACATTCAGGAAACAAGAGAGGATGTTGTGACCGTTCACTCTATACATCAGCTGAGGCCGGAAAGTAAGTCAGGCGGGTATAGACTTCGCGGATGACCAATAGGGAGGCTCCATTGTGCTGACGTCAGGCGCGGGAGGTGTTGTGTCAATGAGGTTATTACATTTATATTATGGATCCCGGGTCACCACCACCACCACCACCACGTCACCAGGGAGAGAGATACACGTCAAGGGGTGAAATTACTCGTGTGCTGTCCTGGCCTGTCTCCTCCACCACCCTAGTCCTCTTCCTGTCTCACTTTCCATCACCCTGACCAACCAACCCTCCTACTCCTACACCATATGCTCATCCTTCTCTGTCCATCATCATCATCATCGTCATCGTCATCATCGTCATCACTATCATTCTTGTCTTCATCACTACAACCACCACTTCTTCCTGTCTCACTTTCCACGCACCACACCGTACCTTCATCACCTCTTCCATCAAAGTGTATTATATCAATCGTTATCATCACCATTCTTCTTGTATTCATCACCGTCAACATCACCAGCATTTCCTATCTCACTTCCCATTCATCACATAGAACCACCACCACCACCACCATTACCACCACCACCACCACCACCACCACTATCACCATTACCACCACTACTACCACGTGTTTTTATCCTCATCAACATCATTGCATCCTGTTGTGTGTCTGTAGGTGGAGTGTCTGAATGGCCATCCCTGTGTACAGAATTTTTTCGTAAGTCCTTGAGGAAGATCTCGTCATGTCGAAATCAGCATAGATTTTATATTTTCCCTATAACAAATTGCCTTTTCCTGTAGGTCTATATGCATTGGGATTCTTTTTGCTTTTGATGTAGCCAATATTAAGATCAGTCTCTATAACTAACATGTGGAATATTGAAGATGACTTGGATCTCGGTGAGACAAGGGAAGCATATACTCTGAGTTGGAGTAATAGACAAATGGTACACTAATGACAGCTATAATTTCATCTGACAATCTTCATGTCTTCTCTCGCCTTGAGAACCAATAACTAAAGATTTTTTTCTGATACAATGTGATCCTCCGTTAATAAAAGAACTCATACCAATTGTTTTTATTCTTTTATCTTCTTGTCCAAGGTTTTCCCAGGACGCTATTCCTTTTCGGCGGCAATTTCACGGGGACAATCCAGAAGATCTGAAGCGTTGAACCTCTTTATTATTCCAGAACAACAAGTCGACCGAACAGATATGAGTTAGGAAGCCTGAGGTTTCTCTCTCTCTCTTTCTCTTTCGTTGCAGTGGCTGGAAGCTCGCATCGTCTTCCCTTTCCTGGCATCTTTGTTGTTTTTTTGTTGTTTTTAATTTAGCATAGTTTGCACTGTACTCTGTGTAACTTGCAGCTAGATCAATGGGTATTTATCAATGCTGCAATAGGGTAAGTTGGATTATAGGCAATGAATGGTAAAAGGGAAAAATAAGATTGGAAATAATTACTGGTAATGAAGATAAAAATACCATTGACGGCGTTTCAATTTGGTTTCTACATCTGAGTAGGAATAAAGAAACATCATCGTCATTAACTGCTCCTCTTCAGACGGAGTGTTTTTAGCCGGAGAAAAATATTTGTCAGCAAGAAGAGAGAAAATAAAAAACCCACTGGAACCTACAATAACTGCATCGAAACAAGAGGACAGCACTCGCCACTTTTGCATTTCCTTGTTTCCATTGGTGTAAAGAACATGGAAAACAACCATAGCCTTGAAATCTCAAATCCCACGAACATACAAGACCCACAATTTTTTTTTTTAGTTTTTTTTTTATTATTCCCTAGTTTCTCCCGCTGGCTGGCTGGTCGGTCGGTCGGTCGGTCGGTAGCAGTGTTAATAAAAGAACAAACATCGATCCCCGTCGCAATGCTCACCCGTGTACTCTAAATCCCACATGAACTCTTACATAATACTTGCCTTTCGAACCCCAGTCGGCTCGCTTTGCCTTTCGCTGCCTCTTTCTGTCTCCAGCGTCTGTGTTTGATGAATTTTTCCCCCTTGTCCAGGAAGCGTTGGTGTTGTTCGTTTTACTGTTGTTGATGTTGTTGTTGTTGTTGAAGGCTTGGTGGTAGTTTGTACACATTGCTTTTTCATTTCTTTATTTTTTTTTTTTTTTACTCCATTTCTGCCTTTACTCATTTCCTTAATTCCTCGTTTGTTTGTTTTTGCTTTACGTTCGTTGCTGGTTCAATTGTTTATGGTTTGTTTCCATTCGTTCTTCACACTTCCTATCCATATTTCTTTCCTACACCATCACCATCACCATCACCATCACCATCATCATCATCATCATCATCACTCTCATCATCAAGAACCATAAACAAGATACACGAACGAATGGTTGTTAGCTGAAGATTTGACACTGATATTATGCAAAAAGGATTTACAGAAGATCCAACTGCATCTATCATTAATCCCATATGGGGGAAATTTTGTGTTGGTAAATCTGGAGCAACTGAATCCCCCAAGCTCTTTCAAGCAACAGAACGCCATTATATTTGTTCATCTGGTCCTGTTTCCTGACATACTTTGGAGGAATCAAGGCACTCCAATGTAACAAAAAAGGATTACCCACTTAAAGTAAAACAGCTCCCTCTTTCCCCTTCTCCACTCCTAACTTCGTCTTCCTCTACTCCAGGTTTTGACATTGGGATTCTTACCACATCATTATCACAACACCCGAAATAGAAAACAAAATGGGCTAAATCAGTTACAGAGAATCGCAACTCCATTCATCATCCAAACTTTATCTTCCTCCTCCTCCTCCTCCTCCTCCACCTCCAAGATTTCATGGGGATTCTTACTACAACATTATCAACAACACCCGAGACCGGGATATAAAGATGGCCAATCACTTACAGAGGATCGCAACTGCATCTGTTTCTCGAGACACCACAACTAACTTCTCCCATTCAGAGTGGTCCTCGGAGATCCCAGAGCGATTCTTATCACCCCGCTTCATGGCCAGATGCAAATAAGGCCTTTAGTGGTTCCCCTTTATTATCTAAGTCCTGTGTAGACGCGGCGCCTCAACCCCCCACCAATTCGTTCCAGATTCCCGCCTGAGCACCGTCTTCGCCCTTCTGCGTCTCTTTGGGAGGTCTTATCAGGCCATCAGGGGCGTGAAGGTGCAAATAAGGCGCGGTGGTTAATCCCTGGCGGTGCTGGTCACACACACACACACACACACACACACACAGACACACACACACATGGCACTGCTGGAAGGGTGGTGGTGGTGGTGGAGGTGGTTGTTGGTGTAGTATATGGGCGGGTTGTGGTGTTGATGGAGATACTTGTTGTGGTTGTGGTATTGGAGGTGGTGGTGAGGTAAGTGGTGATGGTGATGGTGATGGTAACAGAGTGATGTTGATGGCGGTGGTGAAATTCATTGTGGAGGCAGCGGTAGCAAAGAGACGCTAAGTGGTGGTGGTGGTGGTGGTGGTGATGATGGTAAGGCAGCGGTGGAGGATCGTGAGAGAGAGAGAGAGAGAGAGAGAGAGAGAGAGAGAGAGAGAGAGAGAGAGAGAGAGAGAGAGAGACGGGGTTACTGGGAATCTTAGCAGGGTTGAGTTAAGTCTTGGCAGAAGTCTGGAGTAGAATGGTGTGAAGGACGCGGGTTCGATGCTCCTCACTTCCCTCTGTGTATGGGATGCTGTTGGATGAGATGGGGAAAACGTCGGGGTGTTCACAGGTAGACAATTTTTCGAGAGTAAGACATAAACATAATCAGATGGTATAAAGTGATATATTCCCTATCAGAGAACACATGAAATTAAGCAACCCAACAGTGCCATGAGAAGGTTGATGCATTACTGAGACGAGATAAGTGTGATTTATGGGTGAAGTAATATAATGCATAGAATTGTTAGGATGTAGAAAGGTAGTATAGAAGATGATAAAAGGTATTCTCAGCAAAACAATGTATCAGGGCAGGGACAAGCTGTACGGATTAGTGAGAAATAGGAAGATGGGAAAAGGAAAGAAATATATGCGTTACCAATATATATAAACAACCTATATATGTTTTAGATGCAGAAATACTTACCAATAATCCACAGAATACAATTCGTACTGAACGGATGGTCGAAATGTACTTCTTTTCTGCTCTCCCAACGTTGATAAAATTGGGTGAAAGATAACAGGGTACAGTGAGGAATTTGACGAAAGTTCCCAAAAAATTGAACTGGAAGGATACTGGACACAAAACACAGAGGGAAATGTTTTGGAAGTGTGTTTTGTAGCCTGAAGATCGGTGGTCATGTCGCCTCGAAAGGGTTCACAAATGAGAGTAACTTTTTCAACCACTCAGGGGGGGAAAGTGAGGAAAGTTTATAAAGTCTCTCTCTACTCATAGCTACAGTCGCAAAAGCTATAGTTAGTTCCTTTCCACATCTGTGATTTTGAATGGATAAAATGGATTTCCTAACCAGATAAACCATGATGTTTATCTGTATAGCCTCTTTTGGCCCTGCATGGTAAGATTTCGATATTGTGGTAAGGAACTACTGAAAAAAAAAGGGTCTCTGACAACTTTCACCTTCAAGAGCCTCGGGAAATAAGAATAGGAGTGTGTAAATAAGAATAGGAGTGTGTAAATAAGAATAGGAATGTGTAAATAAGAACAATGGTAACATAATCGTTTCTGTTTAGTACATAGTAAAAAAAATCATTACAGGTTAATTCATTACAGTTAATCTCGCGTGATATATAAGGGTTCTCAGGTAACATACGAACAATATCATCTCAGTATACAGTAATAAAGGTGTTTAAAATGTTAAGGTTTGTTGCAGGTTTGGGTCTTATAGCTCCGTCAGTGGTGGTGGTGGTGGTGGTGCTTCTTAACACTCCCAGGATCGATACTCAGTAGACGACTCGGCACCGTATATTTTGCATACAGATTAAGGAGGTACGGTAGTCTCTTTTGGACAAATTGGAGGGGGACTAATTCATGTTATCTATATGACAAAAAAAAAAAAAAAAAACTCGTCCACTGAAGAAGTCTGCTGCTACTTTACATAATTCGAGGTGTCAGTCAGTGTCCTCTGAATACGACACAATAAATTACCTGCATAAGAATGTAGAAGCACCAAAGGACTGAATCACTGAAGCAAATAATAATAATAATAATAGCACTAGACGCCACATGTGCGTCAATTAGGCCTACGAGTATCAAACATGTGTGTAATTCTGGTAAGTAGTTAGCATGGCAATAAGATTTACTAAGAAACAAAAACAAATAAATTAATCATAGTGAATAATAGGTATGTTAATCCTCCACCTACACCTATTGTTCGTCTTCCCACCTTCCCCTTCCTACTTCTTTATTTTACTTTTCCTCATCCTAGTAGACTAAATAACGTGGCATAATCAAACATCTTTCCACGGACCAATAGCTCTGTTGCTTGCTGTTTGAATGTCTTTTGTATTCCTTTTCATTCCTTCTCTTCGTCCTCTTCTTCCTTCCCCTTCTCACTCATTCTCGTACTACTCCTACTTCTCCTACTTCTTCTCCTCCTCCTCCTCCTCCTCCTGCTGAGACGCCTTCCTCTCGTGCCTCTGCTTCTCCTGCTCCTCCTCCTCTCGGCCTCCAGTTCGTGAGCGGAATAAGATAAAATCACCGAAAATATCAGCGTAACCCTCCCGTCCGATGTGCAGCAATTCCGCCCTAACGATCACAGATGATAAGGATCACTATAAATTAAAGTGGGATTTGTTCAGATCTGACCCATTTGCCGGGGTTGGTAAGGGTGGTGAGTGTGTGATGGAAAAGTAGGACTCCAGACCTTACGGGAATGTTGGTTGGCACTCTCCTTCCCCTGCAAGCTTTAAATTACCCTCATGCCCAGTGAAAGCCTTCCCAAATGGAAGAGTTAAATCTTAGGGATTTCTCCTTGAGTTCAGAGCAAGATGGCGCGATGGGAACGGAGGAGGAGCAGGAGCAGGAGGAGAAGAGGAAGTAGCAGATAGGAAAAGTAAGAAGAAGCGGAGGAAGAAAAGAACGAGAGAGGAGGAAAAGAGAAAGGAAAAAGATGAAGAGATAATGAATGCATGAAGTATAAGGAAAATTAAGAGTTTCGAGGAAACCATGTAGGAGATAGAAAAGGGAGTGATGAAGAGGGAAGTATATAGCAGGAGGATGAAAAACAGATGCACAGAAGTAGACAAATGCATGGGGAACATTTGATATAAGTAGAGGAGGAAGGTGTTTTGGATTAGAAATAAGAGAGAATGACTAACATGAGATCAGGGAGTTTGATACAAGTGGGATGTGATGAAGTGCAACTGATAATAGAGGTGTGACGAAAACATTTAAAAATAGAGCAGTGAAAAGGAGGAAATAAAAAGATACAAACTCTTACTACTCAAATAAAATAGAGGAGATAATTGCTTGGTTATGTTGAGTTCCAAGTGGTATGTGGAGAGAAGAAAATTAGACTTACTGCTGTGATTATGTTAAAGGTTAAAAAAAAAAAAAAACGTACTGAGTTGAAATATGCCTTAATTTGACGGAATGGTTAACCTCCTATACTGTGTTGTGTATTTATAGGCAGAATCCAAACACACAACAAATACAATGAAATAATTGGTTCTCTCCCCAAGTCTCATCGCATCCTTTTCCCCCCACATCTTTCCCCGCCTTCCAGTATCTCTTTACTCTCACCACCCCCATCCCTTCCTCACGACGCTATCTAGTTCCCCCATCTCTTCTTTACACGCCATCTGTTTCCTCATTCCCCTCCTCACCAGATACCACAAATCTCACTAACTTCTTCCTCACACGCACACTATCTCCCTCACTCTCCTCCATCGTCACCACACTATCTCCCTCACTCTCCTTCATCGTCACCACACTATCTCCCTCACTCTCCTCCATCGTCACCACACTATCTCCCTCACTCTCCTCCATCGTCACCACACTATCTCCCTCACTCTCCTTCATCGTCACCACACTATCTCCCTCACTCTCCTTCATCGTCACCACACTATCTCCCTCACTCTCCTTCATCGTCACCACACACCAGTCTCCCTCAGCCTCTTCTTTAACTTCACCATCGTCCCCTATCATCAGTTCCATCACTCTTCCCATCCTCTTTTCTCATCACACCCCTTTTCTCTCCCACTCCCTCCTTTCTTCCTCACTCTTCCTCACCCTCTTTCTCATCACACCACCACTCTCCTTGTCCCTCCTTCCTTCATCACCCTTCCTCACTTCACTACCCTCCCCTAATACCCCATTCTGCTTAAATCGAGTCCTCGTTCCACCATATGGTCAAAAGTAGATGACAAGCGGGCCAGCATTACAACACTGCCTCCCTGACCTCACCTCACTTCACCTCATCCAGCCCCTCTCTATATAAGTGGTCATTCACACTACTATAAAAAATATTCTATGTGCATCGTGGAATGGTATCATATATCCTATCACCACCCCCACCACCATCCGAAAACTCCCCCCCCCCCCCATCCCTACATTCCTAAAACTCCCCCATCTATCCTAAAATTCCCCCATCCCTACCACCCTAAAACTCCCCCATCCCTACCATCCTAAAACTACCCCCTCTTCACCATCCTAAAACTCCCCCATCTATCCTATCACCCCCACACCTCAACTCCCACATCCCCACCCCCACCACGTCTCTCTCATCTCAACTGGAGGCAGGATTCACGGGATACCTTTGTGTGAGTCGGCCAATAACTCTATCCTTCCTTCCATCCTTCCCTCCCCCCCTCTCCCTCCCCCTCCCCCTCCCTCCTCCGACTTGGCCATATTTATGTCTCTCGCAGGAACCTCTCGCTCCGCCTCCTTCAGACACACACACAGATACACAGATACATAGACAGACATACTTTCTACCTTCCTGCCTTGCCTTGCCTTGCCTTGCTTTTCTTTCATTGATATTTAGTAGTCTTTCTCTCTGAGGTTGTCTTATGTTTCTTATGATTTTCTTTACCTCTGCATTGTTCTATCTTCTCATCTTCTCTTAATGTGTCTCCCTCTCTCTCTCTCTCTATCTCTCTCTCATTCTAGCTATCTCAGTACCTCATCCACACACTCACTCTCTTATCCATCCATTACGTTTCTTATCCCATCTCTCTCTCTCTCTCTCTCTCTCTCTCTCTCTCTCTCTCTCTCTCTCTCTCTCTCTCTCTCTCTCTCTCTCTCTCTCTCTCTCTCTCTCTCTCTCTCTCTCTCTCTCTCTCTCTCAAACCTTTCCTTCTTCTCTTACAACGTTCTGTACCCATTTCCTCACATATATTTACTCATTAATTAACTAAAAAAAATCCTCATCCACATTCTCCCCCTCTTCATTCTCTCATTCAACCATTCATTTCTTTATTCCCTTTTCATCCACTCCTTCAACCCTCTCCAATTCCTCCCTCCCTCCCTCTCTCCCTCCCTCCCTTCTCTCCTACATCTCCCTTTTCCTCCCACACCGGGGTTTTCCACCATCAATACCTTATAATGCATTCCAACTCTCTCTCTCTCCTTCCTTTCCTCTCTTTACTGCTCACCGGCCCGACTTATGATATGAGAGAGAGAGAGAGAGAGAGAGAGAGAGAGAGAGAGAGAGAGAGAGAGAGAGAGAGAGAGAGAGAGAGAGAGAGAGAGAGAGAGAGAAAGATTGACTGTTAAAGATGAAAGAAGGAAAATATTTTTTTTTATAAAACATATTGATTATGAGTTACATAGAGTTACATAGAGTCACAGACCACAACAGACCTTACGGTCCCCACGGGGTGATCTGATAAGAGGGGTGTTGGTAGAGAATGAATTTCTCCCTAGTGACAGTCGTAGATAAGGATAGAAAAATAAAAGGCTCTCTCCCCACCCTCCACTCCCTCCGGCCTGGCGTACAGAAAATAATGTCAGGAGTCAGAACCTTGTGGGGTTGGCAGAAAATACTCCACAAGGAAATTTTATAGGAAAGATAGAAAGTAGTTGAAATTTGGTTAACTTGCCACCTGTAATGGGCAAAAATTATTCATTAGTAAACATCGAAAGTCGGGATTAGACGCAAGGTGTTTATCTAAGCGTCGTTTGAAGCTGTCTACGGTATTACAGTCTATTACGTTACGGGGAAGCCCATTCCATAAGTTGACGACTCGGTTAAAAAAGAAATTCTTGGATTCGTGTGAATTAAAAGATTTATTTACCTACGATTTTGCAGCCGTTACCTCTCGTGTAGTTTGATTGGTCGATGGTGAAATATTTGCTGCAGTCCATATTATCTATGCCTTTGATTATTTTGAATGCCTGGATTAAGTCGCCTCTCAATCTACGTTGTGCTAATGGGAATAGATTTAAATCACTTAGCCGCTTCTCATACGTTTTGTTTCTTAGACTTGGTATCATTTTAGTAACTCGACGTTGGACTCGTTCCAATTTTACTATATCTTTCTGGTAGGAGAGAGAGAGAGAGAGAGAGAGAGAGAGAGAGAGAGAGAGAGAGAGAGAGAGAGAGAGAGAGAGAGAGAGAGAGAGAGAATCCCACCACTCATAACTGCACATACTTCACATCCTTTATCTCGCTCGTCCCTCCTTCCTTCTGCTGCGCCTCCTTCGGGCTCTCTGTGTGACGTCGATATTTCTGTCAACACACGCCCTGCCGAGAGGACCTGCAGGCGACAATAATCTCACTCGTGACCCCTTCGTTCGTTCGTTCACTCCATCCTTCCTTCCTTCCTTCCTTCCTTCTCTTGGTCTTTCCTCGTGTATACATACCTCTTCCTTCACTCACTCGATTTTATTTTCATTCTACTTATTCATGCTTTTCATTCTAATTAGTCATCTTCCCTCTACTCTTCATTCCTTTCTCCTATATATCTCTCTTTTTACTCACTCGATTTTTATTTTCATTCTCTTCACTCACTCACTCACTCACTCCCTCATTCACTCTGTTCATTCCCGTTAATTCTCTTCACCTGCTCAACTGATACTGATCCTCTTCTCTTCTCCAGTTAATTCGTTGAGGCGTTTGTTTCTGGGTCACTACTTCCTTCACTCGTGTCTGTCTGTGTGTGTGTGTGTGTCTGTGAATCTCTTGTTGCTGCTTCACTCACTAGTTCTTCCTTATCCTTTATACTTTTTCATCCTTTATACTTTCTCATCCTTTATACTTTCGCCAAAAAGAGGTTGCGTAACGTTGGTTGCTTATTTGTTCTTAGTTTGTGTTTTTAGCCTATATATATATTTTCAAGAACAAGATATTATAAAATAATTAACATTTTGATCAAACATTGCAGCATAAGTGAGCCTTTTGAGGTTTTAAAAGTAATCTAGTTCAAGTTAATCATATAAATTATTATTATTATTATTATTATTATTATTATTATTATTATTATTATTATTATTATTATTATTATTATTATTATTATTATTATTATTATATATTTTTGGGTGGGTGAATGACGGTGAAATATAGGTTGGCTACGTCGGACGAATACCTTTTTCCATTTTTTTCCCACTTGCTTTTACTTAATTTTCCTTCTTCCAATTGCTTAATCCCTCATCGCCTTCGTCCTCTCTCATACACAGGGCTTGGGAGAAGTTGTAGCTTGTATATAATACGTACACACGTCAGTTTATTCATCTGTGTGTACAATACATACATGTGTTTGGAGTGAAAAGGAAGAAATGTGAGTAGCGTCAATTGTGTACGAGAAAATCATAGTGTGACATATGTTGCTGTCTCCCCCCCACCCATCACACCCACACACACACACACACACACACACAGTCAGGGAAATGGTTTGTTTATCGGTAGTAGTGAATTCTATAGGGAACACTGGGTGCATGTTGGGGTATACATAGCTCTGGTATCTTCAGGTATGTTGTTTACATGTGTTGGAAGTCAGTGCAGAATTTAATAAACTTGTTATTTTTGAGCTGGGCATGGAAATTTTACACTTCTGGTGGTCCAAGTGCCGCTGCCGCCACATGTCCTGACGGTAAAATATCATAAACAAAAAACGTCTATTAACTGCAGCTACTAAAACACGGCGTGCATCTGTGGGTGTCGAGAGTGTTCGAGTCGACTGTCACACCACCGCAAATGTTCCGGTGGTGGTGGTGGTGGTGGTGGTGGACGGCGTCGGAAGGCTGTCATCCGCTATCACCGACACCCGCTGTATAAAATCGGCCTTTGTGGTGGCTGTTGGGAGTTTTCTGCTTGCCCGAACAGAAAACGGATAATGTGTGCTTCCAGTGTCCTACAATAAAGAGCAGTGAACGACTCTTTTCAGGCTGCTAAACTTTCTATTGTGACTCCGCTACTTTTTTTTTCTAGTGTGTGTGTGTGTGTATGTGTGTGAAAGAGAGAGAAAGTGAAAGGAAAAGAGTGAGTGGGGGGCTTATAAACTGGAGTTTTATCACTACACCTTTTAAAGTTTTTGTCCCTCCCCACTTTGGAGGGAGTGTGTATGGATGTGTCTGTTTGTGTGGTTATTTTGTGAGCGTGAAGGTATCTGTTTACATAATATTGAGTGCTTGTATGAATATGTTTTGTTTTTTATCTTTTTTTTTGTACCGTGTTACTACAGTTTGATTCAGGACATGCTCGAGTGTCTGTAGAGGAGATTTCTGTTTATTCATTCATATACCTGTATAAGAATGATTCTGTTTGTGCGTTTATGTTAGTCCTTCATCATCTTGTTTATGTACGTATGGATCTTGTTCTGTATGTGTGAATCTGATTATGCTATATGTGTGGCTGCACGTGTGTGTGTATGAGTGTGTATATATCGGTGCGTGCACATAAGGGTATATATGACTGTATATGTATATGTGCATGTGTGTGTAAGTCTGCGTTACTGCTTGTCGGTGCCATAAGTTGCGGTTTAAGGTAGGCACGTGACCGGGCGGTTTGAGAGTCACATGAGGACACAGAGAGACACCAGCCAGTCTATATGGCCAACCAGACACACCCCAATGCAACAGGGGAATGGGTGTTGCCTTCGAGACTCAGAAAAAAATGTAATAATAACACTGACAAAAACAAACAGTTATATATAAATGGATATAATAACACTCACAAAAACAATCAATTGTAATGATATAAATGAGGATATTGGTAAAAGAGGAAAGGGAGAGGTAGGTATTGTGGGCAAGATAGAAAGGGTGAGCCAGTCAGATATAATTATTTTGTTGATGCAGGGTGATGCAGAGGAATATTAAGCAAGAAAACAATGAGACGGAGAACACTAAACAGAGACAGAATACAATGGGGAGAATTACAAAGAGGCCGGACGAATATAAATAGGAAAGAGGAGCTATGGATCTTGTTGCCAGGGTGGAATGATAGAGACAAAATGGTATATATAAAGAGAGGCAGAGAGAGGTAAGGGTTAGAGTAAGGGTAGTATAGGGATGGGTGTAATGAGACAGAGTGGTAAGGTGAGGCTGGTTGGCTGGAGAGAAAGGAAAGGGAGGGAGATAGAAGGTGGGGCAAGGGGAAAACCAGGAATGTAAAGAAAAAGGGAGGGAGACACGAAGAAAAGGAGAAGGAAAGATGGGAAGGGAAGAAGGGAGAGATGAAGACATGGAGAGAGAAGAAAGAAAGAAAGGAAACACAACAAGAGACTTAGACTGAATAAGATAAGAAAGTAGGAGAGAAACTCTAGATGAAGGAAGAAAGACATAGCGAGATGGAAAATGAGAGGAAGGGAAAGAAGAAGGAGGAAGAAGCACAGCGAGAGACAGACAAGGAGGGAGAAAGTCAGTGAGGGAGGGATAAGAGAGGGAGGTAGGTAGGGATGGAGAGAGGGAGGTAAGGTAAGGGAGGAGGTGACTGGTAGGGTGTTGTTACCTCCTCCCTGTTAGTGGCTGTGTTGACCCTTCCTCGTAAACACTGTGATAATTTTGTTTATGCCCCCCGCGCCCTCCTCCGTAAAGGATTCGTTAACTGTATGTATGTAGGTATGTAGGAAGGTAGAGAGGTGTATGTATGTGTCAGTGTTGGCAGGTGTGAGTAGGTGTTCGTTGGTGTGTAATTGTAGGCAGATGTACACGTGTGTGTAAACTGTGTATAGGTGCATTAATGTGTTTGTGTAGGCAGGTGTGAGTAGGTGTATATACATATGTATGTGCTTAATTGTAGGAACATGTATATCCAAATATACATGTGTCCGTGTTGGTGAATGTGAGAAGATATATGTATGTATGAGTACATTGAAGTGTATAGATGTGAACAGTACAGGTATGGTGTGTTGTGTGTAGTGGAATGTGTGCGTTCAAACTATAATTGTGCAATATATTTTCATCAGAGTATAGATATTGTTGTCTACACTTTTGTTTTGATCCTATGGCCATGCTTTAATTAGGAGATCAGGCACAAGCGATAAGTAATTTCTTACGTAGAGTAAGTATTAAACTATCAACATCAATGTTGTTGCTCTTACCTAGTTGGACTGTCTGTATCTTAGTATGACAATAAATATTTTCGTTGCTAACGAGAGATAAAGTATTTTTTAGGAACATAATTCCATTCAAGTGTTGTGGTATGGACAGTGAAGCGACGGTCGCTCAGGACTACACCTCTGTCCTCCTCAGTCTCATCCACTCACAACAACAACAACAACAACAACAACAACTTCTCCAGGACAACAAAAAAACATGGATAGCAAATCTTGTCAGCATTTACTGGGGGTGTTTGCAGGCTAATGCATTTCAGAGAGGAGGATTTGCTCCCTCGATCTCCGAGGCTTTTGTGCGTGCCTAATTTTAACACCTGAAATAAGCATGCAGGAGTTAAATCTCTTAATGTTCCCTTTGGTTCCAGTGCGCGTGCCGGACCCTTCCAGTTCCTCCCCCTCCCTCCCTCCCTCCCCTGGGCACAAAACATAAAGCAGACGTGATCGCCTTAGTAGTGTTTTCTTTGAATGCTTCCGGGGCGATATACATTAGAAATAATCCTCTCGCGTTTTATTATGGAAGGCCTGCCAAAACTCAACTTCAAACGATGCGGCTTGTGAATTGCACCTTTTATATTCGAGAGTTGGTTGGGAGGGTAGGTAGGTAGGTAGGTAGGTAGGTAGGTAGGTGGGTTAGCACATAGGTTGGAAGGGTATTTAGGTAGGCAGGTGTATACTTGGTAAGGTTGGTAAGTGGAAGGGTAGGTGGGTAGATGTTTGCAGGTGTGTGAATTTGTTTATTTATGTGTGAATATATTTTCGTCATGTAATTGCAGATGTTGGTTATTTGTGTTTGCTTCTTTTAAGACATATTTAGGTATTTTCAGGGAACCGAACTTACCATGAAAGTGTTTCTGTGTAAGCTTTGTGACTCTTTGTGAATTGACCAGTGAATGTTCTTGTGCACATGAATGCGTGTGATATTATGGACGTGCGTGGAAGCGTGTGTGTGTGTGTGTGTGTGTGTGTGTGTGTGTGTGTATGTGTGTGTGTGTGTGTGTGTGTGTGTGTGTGTGTGTGTGTGTTTGTGTGTGTTTTTGTAAGGGCATGTGTGTGTGTGAGGGGGGGGGGTCAATGGTAAATAGTTTATGAATGGGTGGGAATTCGAATTAAATGAATCTGGGGGTCTGCCTGTGTGAATATAGATTTAATAAAAAATAATCATGTAAAGTTCTGTACATGAAGTGTGTGTGTGTGTGTGTGTGTGTGTGTGTGTGTGTGTGTGTGTGTGTGTGTGTGTGTGTGTGTGTGTGTGTGTGTGTGTGTGTGTGTGTGTGTGTGTGTGTGTGTGTGTGTGTGTGCGTATGTGTGTGTGTGTGTGTGTGTGTACAATTCCCTTCTGGACTCTCTGTCTGTCAGTCAACCTATCTCTCTACCTATTCATTTCTCTCATTCTCACGTTCTCTCTCTATCTCTATCTCTTCTCTCTCATCAACCACAGCGGCGTCAGGAGGGCCAGAAGTTGCAGGCTGACTAGGGTTGAAGTTCCTCTCATCTGATTGGCTGCTGATGACTGACTGACTGACCGAGACGAACCCAACAGCAGTTCTGGGCACAACGTGTAGGGCACCAACACCGAACATGGGGCTTCCTTTGTGGTGTGTGTGTGTGTGTGTGTGTGTGTGTGTGTGTGTGTGTGTGTGTGTGTGTGTGTGTGTGTGTGTGTGTGTGTGTGTGTGTGTGTGTGTGTGTGTGTGTAAAGTAATGACATAACAGTATAATTTCCTTCAAGTATACAATATCTATAATAATATAAGTAGGTGAAAAGTAGGAGTATATGTATAGAAGTTTCTCTGGGTCGATTATATAGATTAACAAACAAATAACAACATAGATAACAACCATGGTTCCATAATACGCCACAAGGGCTGGCCAACTTTCCCAGAACATATAAGGGAGAGTGGACAGACAGTTCTCGCTGGTGGGCCAACACGAATGAAAACTTCCCGATCACCTCCAGCGTTTCATCAGATGTAACTTGCACCACGCGGCTCTCACCACCACCACCATCACCCACCACCCACCACCACTACGGACCATATTAAAACATTTCTAAAGCCAAAAAATATCATTGCTACATTTGACTTAAAATTTGGACAGTAGACATAACCATATATGCTGAGAAACATACATGTGGTGTTTCCTTACCCGTATATTGTGTTAATCAACAGGTGACAGAGAACCTTTGCCTGTGATTATTCGTGTCCTTGATTAGATCCACAAGAAGTCAGTCATAATTTCTTTTCTATCTGTTTTTACATTCGACCATCGGCCTTGGGATGCTAACACTCTTGGGCTTTGTTGACGCACTATATAGCGTCTAACATACCAATCTTATTATATAATGATAAATTTCTCTGGGTTGTTATGTATGACTAGCACGTACAAGCTGTGATAGGAAATAGACAAACTTTTAGCATCATCGATCTGTTCCTGGCATATAAGTATTTACCTCCAGGAATCAGGAGCCTCCAATTCCCCGACAAAACCTTACCTACCCCCCTGACCCCCTGAAGTATAGTGTATTCAATATGCATGGTGTTTGGTTCCACAATAACACTCCCTCCAGACCAATACTCACCCCAGCCCTTCCCTCAGCTATACCTTTAGGCCTCACTATCTCTCTCTCACCTTGTTCTCTTTAATTCTTTTCCTTCTTTCTCTTCACCACACCACCTCTCCTCATTCTTCTCCCTTCCTCCCATTATCTCCTCCTCACTTTTTCTCATTCTTCTCTCTTCTGCACACATATTTTTTCTTCTTCCCAGCTTCACACCTCCTCTCTTTCGTTCTCTTAATGGTAGTAGTGGGTGTAGGTTATTGTTGTTTTGTTATTGTGATGGTGGTGGTGGTGGTAGTGGTTCTGGTTGTTGTTTTTGTTATTGTGATGGTGGTGTTGGTGATTGTAGAAGTGGTGGCAGTAGTGGTAGTAGTGGTAGTAGTGGTTGAGGTGGTGCCTGGTCAGAATACATCACGGTGTAAGAAGCCTCCCCAGAGACTTCCCTACATCCCACCCTGACAAGTTCATCCCTGGCCTTACAATTATTTTCACATTTACCACCGACCGCCCACTCTCCACTCTTACGCTAACTTTGCCTCTCTTTTCCTCTTGGTTACTTTTACCTATCTACGAGTACTCTGTTTGTTCGTATACTTCATGTTTAGGTACAATAAGAATACAATACACTGTACAAGTTTATTCCCCTCTCTATACACACACACACACATACACATTAGCTTTCTACAGATATAACAAATCATTTTTCCACCACCTAGTAACAATTTTAATCTCGACATAATCGTCTTAGAAGTCTTACGTGTTCCCAGGTCCATCTCACCTGGGGTCTTGGCCAATGGCGTGGCTACTTTCCGCCAGCCTCCTCGATGATTGGTGGACTGGCGGGCGCTGTTTTGCAAATTATTTAGAGTGCTGTTCCTTTTTCTTTGGAAGATTCTGAGCACGGGCGAGAGGGAGAAAGAGCAATAAATAGACACAGGGATAGAGAAATATATTGATTGATAGATATTGTAGATATATACATGTATATATATATAGAGAGAGAGATCAACAGGCATGAAAACAATAAGGCAGATGAAAAACAGACAGACAGAAAAACAAACAGACAGGCAGAATTTTTTTTTTTCAGCTTCAATTTTGTGTTATTTATAACTGTAAGATGTTTCCTGTTGCTTTCATATTTTGCCCTCTTCTTTTGTTCTTTGTTTTACTCTCTTCCCCTTTCTTCAATCCCTCCTTTCCACTTTTTTTTACGATTCTACTTCCAACTTCCTCCCTAACATTCTTTCCCATCATGACACCCACTTTTACCTATCAATTTCTCCTCTTTTTCTTCTCAGTTATGTCCTCTCGTCTCCCTTCTTCCTTTCCTTTATCTCCTTTTTACACTCTCTATTTACCCTATTTCCTCTCACTCCTGTTTCCCTTTCCTCATATATTACCACTACTTTATCTCATTTCCTTCCCTCTCCTCTTCCCTCAACAGTACTTTCACCCTCCAAACCCCATTCCTATCCCCTCTATTCCCTTTCCCCTTTCTCCAGTCCTCCCCTCCAATCCCGACTCCCCTCTCCCTCTCACCTCCGTCCCCCACCCCCTCTCCTCCGTACGAAAACACCGACACCCGTGGGAAATCAAGGATATATTTGTTCCTCCCGCGGCAGCTGAGTGGGTCCCCTCCTGCTTGCTTAATGTTTCACAGTCGAGGACAAAAAGTTGAGGGTCCACCATTTCGTTCGCAGGGAATTTGTAAACATCGGTGGCAGTGATTTTTTTTTCTTTTCGGTATAAAAGACAGACAAGCCATCCAGTATATACTTAAAAACGGTAACTGACAAATTATTCTCTGGGTCCATACCTAAATAACAAGGACAACAACAACTTTTCTGGCTCCTTACCTAAATCAAAACATAGAGTAAAAAAAAAGTTCTCTGGGTCCTTATATACCCTTACAGCTTCATTGCTCTCCAATTACTCCTATACCTCCTGTACTTTAGCACCTGAGAGATGCACCTCGGGAAAGCATTAACGTTAAGATTATCTAACTATCCTGAAAAAATACAGACCTTGCGAGAAGAGAGTTGGTTGTGAATATCTTGTCCATGTAGGAGAGCAATTTAACCAGCTGTATCACCAACCACTAATCCTACTGCACAGATTAAAGTTAGAAAATATGTTGCACCAGGTAAGTGGTAGAGAGATGCGGAGGGTAGTGATGAGATAATTTAATAATGGAATGTGAAAAAGAAGAAATACAGATAACAGAAGTAGGGGTGGAAATATAAAATAGGAATACTGGGAGACATAAATATGTACTTTCAAAAATGGCAGAAAGGAAAACATTATGACCGATAGAGAGACACAAAACGGAAAGTCAAGAGTCAGGGAGACCAGCCGTAGGAAGAGAGAGATGGAGCGAAATAGAGAGGCCATGGCAAAAGAGCAAGGAGGAGGAAGAAAAGAGGAAGACGAAGAGAGAAACGAAAGGAGAGTGGGGGAGAGAAAGAGAGGAAGGATAAGTGGGAGTGGGTAGGGAGGGAGGGAAAGAGCGGAAGGATAAGTGGGAGGGAGGGATGGGGAGAGGGAGAGGGAAGAAGGGCATCGCTGAAAGGATTGGCTCTGTGATGAAGGGAAGGTGGCTGAGTTTGCTCCACCAGATGGCAGAATTATCATGGCCTCCAAGTGCCTTCTGCCCCGACTGGGTTTGGGGGAATGAGGCTGCCTGGCTGGCTGGTTGGTTTGGGGGCCCTGCACAGGATGGGTAGGTAGGGGGGGGTGGATACAGAGGAAGGGGAGAGGAGGGGAGAGAAGAAAGATAAAGAAGTGAATGTAAGGGGAACGGACGGATGAGAAGGAAGAGGAGATGGGGGGATGGTAGACAGAAGGGAATTTAAGAATAAGAGGACGGACATAGAGGTAAGGGAAGAGGGTGGGGGTAAGGAAGATACTGTGGAATAGGAAATCTGAGGAAAGGGAAGTCTTAAGTGGGGATTTGATATTAAAGGAAAGGGGTGAACTGGTAAAGAGAGGAGGAAGGAAGAGTAAGAATAAAGTGAACGAAGAGAGGAGTGGAAGTAAGGAGGAAGGAGAGAGAAAAAAAGCTAGAAGACGGGGAATAAGATAACACTGAGAGAGAAAGGAGATAGGGACGGGGAAATAAGAGGTAAAGTGATAAGAAGGGAAAGTAAGAACTGTGTTAGGAATGGAGAGAGGGAAGAACTGAGATTGACCTCATACATTTGTAGGCTAGTGGTGGTGGTTGGTGGAGGGTGATGGTAGGTGGAGAGTGAGGGTAGTAGGTGGCGAGAGAAGGGGGTAGGAGGAGGGTGGGAGAGGTAAGTAGAGAAGGGGGTAGGAGGAGGGTGGGAGAGGTAAGTAGAGGAGAGGCAAGGTAAAGGTGAGTAGGGTAGGGGGACGGTAAGTAGGGGGGGGGGGGATTTAAGAAGGGGTAGGGGTATGTAGAGAGTGGGCCATCTCGAGATTAGGTTCGTTTTGGTTAGTGTTTGCACTTTGCACTCGGAAGCAGAGTATCATTACACCCCGAACAGCAGACATCTTTTCAAGGTCAGTTAGATCATTCAACATGAGAATAGTAAACACAATTATTTGATTATTATTATAGAAGACGATAAATATTTCTTGCATCTACTAATCGTGTGTGTTGTATCGCCAGTGAGTACTCAGTAATAACAAGGAAACGGAAAGAGTATTGTAATGGCCTGGACCTCACCACACCACACCACATTACACCAAATTACACCACACCACACCACACCACACCACACCACATTACACCACATTACATTACACCACACCACACCACACCACATTACACCACACCACACCACACCACATTACACCAAATTACACCACACCACACCACACCACACCACACCACATTACACCACATTACATTACACCACACCACACCACACCACATTACACCACACCACACTACACCACATTACACCACACCACACCACACCACATTACACCACACCACACCACACCACATTACACCACACTACACCACATTACACCACACCACACCACACCACATTACACCACACTACACCACATTACACCACACCACATTACACCACATTACACCACACTACACACTACACCAGGTCATAGATTCATCACTAGGTTTTCATTAAACAATATTTTTATTTTTTCGAAACAATAACGCTTCATCGTGCAACTATACACATCCACCAATGATGGATATAATATTGATAACAATGATATAACATCAACAGTGTTCTTGGTTAAAAAAAAATAAAAAAAAATAACAGACTCCAGCAAGGGAAAGAAACCAGCCAATGTCCAGTCCTCATCCTCAACCCAGTTCTACAGTCTAGCATAAGCCATCAGAACCCAAAGACCCCATCCAACCAAACCCACCCAGTCCAACCATTCCTCTCCCTCCTCTCAAACTCCCTCGACACGGGCCCCCTCCGTTGTAAATATAAGCTTTTCATCACACTCGCCCTTTTCACCTTCCTCCATCTCCCTCGACTCTGTGTATCACTGTGTTCTTTTAATATGTGTTGTTGATTTTTACCTCTCAATGGCACGGTTCACTCGCATGTGGTGCATAGTTTCCTATTTTGTGCTTCCGAGAGCGTACACACACACACACACACACACACACACACACACACACACACACACACACACAGCTTTGCGTCGATTTTTTTTTCATCACCTCTCCATTCTTTCTCTGGGCTTACCTCTCCATTTTTTCCCACGTCCCTCTCCCACACTGTTCCCTCCACCTTTCCTCCCTGTGTGTCGGTTTCCCATTTTCCATCTGTCCTCTATGGTACCACACCCCTTCTGACCCCTTTCCCCACCTGCATTGGTACCATCGATCGCAAAACTTCCACTATAATCATTCTCAATGTGTATGAACCTAGCAAATCAGTCTTCTTTAATGATGGTGATGATGCGCGTGAAGCCAACAGTGTCAATTGCTTTGGATCCATAGGTGTAATATTCCAAGTCCTTTTCATTTTATTCTCTCTCTCTCTCTCTCTCTCTCTCTCTCTCTCTCTCTCTCTCTCTCTCTCTCTCTCTCTCTCTCTCTCTCTCTCTCTCTCTCTCTCTCTCTCCACACTGCAGCTCACCACTCTATTGTACTCCCCTCCAGTACCCATTCAGTGGCCCGCTTCACACCACTCACTACTCTGGCCATGAAATTTCAAACCCTGTACTCTCTGACCCCCTTCCTCCCCCTAGCCTAGCCCCATCTCTCTTCTGTCCCCTTACCATCCCACTTGGCTCCTCACCTCTGCTCATTTGCCTTCCTCTGCTTGTCCGACTTCTCCACTATACTCTCTATTCTTCCTCTCTCCCTTCCTCTCATTTACCTACCGTCATTCCCCCGCTCTGCCCCCCCCCCCCCCGCCTACTCTTCCTCGCAACCCCCTCCCCCTCCACTCATCTGCCCATCAATACCCCTCCCTTGCCTCTACCCTATATCCATCCTATGGTTCATTTTTGTGGCCCCCCTAACTCTACTCCTGTACCTCCTCCCCCTCTCTTCCTTTGCCACTTCGCTCACACTTACTTTGCCTCGCCACGGATCTCTCCTGTCCCACTTACTTACTTATCAAACACACACGCTACATTTGGATTCCATGCAATCGTTATGTTGAAGCAAATATTAAGTAGAAAGAAAGAGGATAGTCGTAGCTTAAATTATCATCTTCGGTAGCATTAGTCAGTTAGATTAAGAGGTTAGTATGGCATTATCAATGAAAATGGGAAAATAGAAGACTGCTTGGGGAGAAATTCATTATGCCACTAAAACACCAGTAGCTCTTTACACGTACTTTGTTTTTCATGCTGCACAACTCTTGCTTATCATTTCATAGCACATTGAGACTACTCATAATATGTTGTTATCCATGTTAGAGAATACATCAAAGTTTGCTTATGTTTCCAATCGTATTAAACGTTTTTTGTGAGCAGTTATTTTAGTTTTGTCCTACTGTTACATCTACTATTAGAGTCTCCTGAGCCCCTCGTCATACTGTATATTGCATACACTCAGCCCCTCTGCCACATTCCTTTCCCCTAATCCACACCCATAATTACCCTCTCCTCTGACCTTCCTACCTATCCATCATTCCTTCTGCAGCTCATCTCTCCCTCTGTGTTTCTCCCCCTCACACTACCTCCCTCGCCTCATCCTCTATTATCAACACATCTCCTCTATCTTTCAACACTTTATTACTCTAATTTATCTCCCATTAGCTTAGGAGGGATGTCTGAAGGATGGAAGGATTTCATTATGTGAGAACAAGAAGTAAATAACTCCTTATGTTTGTCCCGTGTAGAGTTATCATTGGTGACGTGTACAGATAGTCTTCACAATAAGGAAGGAATCTCTTGTTGGTAAATTGGAAGGCTACTGATTCCTCCAAACTATGCCAGGAAACAGACGACCCTCAGTGTTACTAATAAGGGATCTGTTTCGTGGCATAATTTGGAGGAATCACAAGGCCACCACTTTACCAACAACAGATTCTTCCCTTAATATTGACTTAGTGACTCCAACACCAGCTCACCTTCCCTCGTATTTCGTTTTAGTTTCATTTTGATACGCTTTTTTAAAGTTTTACTCTCTTAGAGGGTTACTGATTCCTCCAAAAACAATGACAGGAAACAGAAAAGCTCACCATACGAGTGTGGGATTGTTGTGTACCGTAATATGGAGGAATTAGCATCCCTCTAACTGAGTGACAAGAGAGTATCCCCTTACAGTTATTGGAGTTCGTGAAATGACACTGACGGAATTAAGGGAATTTCAACACTCGGTGTCCACTGTTTAAATTTTTATGATGTTATATTGTAAACACGGAAATACAATGAATTATAACCACCACAAAACAAGCCTCAACACTCATCTTATATCTATGACTACCGTAAGCATTCGGACAAGATGGAAAATATTTTTTTTCGTTTGTGTTTCCTCTCTTGCACACTGTTGTAGTATATAGGCTGGGACGTGTATTTGTTAATAATGTTGATTCTCTTACCCTTCTCCCCTACCCTGCTACCTGTCACCGCTATCACTCACTCACATAGGCCTATCATAACCAACCATTCTCTCACTCCCTCAGCTGGCCACCACTCCCCCTCACCAATCAACATTATCACACTGTCTCACCTACTGTACATCAGTTTTCTATATTCCTCATAAAAAAATGCCACTTTCTCCCTCCCTCGTGTCCACTTCCCTATATCTACCTGCCACTCACTCACCTACCTACCTACCTACCTACCTACCTACTCTGCTGTTATATATATTGTCACCAGATGTATTCACTACAACACTTTTCTCTCACTATTTTTTTCCCTCTCCATCACTCCATACCTCCTACCTGCATTTACATTTTCTTTTCTTCCCAACCCTCTACCTTTTCCTTCCCACAATTATGTCTTCGGTAATGATTTTCCTTTATATTTCCTCATTCATCCTTCCCTCTTTTTGTCTTATTCATATTTTCCCTGCATGCCCATCACACATAATTATCCATCCATCCATTCACTATCATCACCCTCTTTCCTAATCTTTCTATCCCTCCACTATCTTTCTCCTCGTCTACAGCTGCCTTTATAACACAGATTTCTCAGACCCCTCCCATCCTTCCTTTCGTTCCCCTCCTCCCAATGCCTGCTTGCCTGCCTGCCTGCCTGTCTGCCTGTTCTTCTGTATGCCCCGGTACGTACTGCTACAACACATCGCTCAGGGACTTGTCAACACTGTGCCTCCCTCGTGCACAACACCCCACAACACCTGCTGCTTTGACTTCCCTCTCGCCCTCCACTTCCCAGACTGGCTCCATGGCTTCAAGGCAACACTTCTTTTTTTCCCCCGGTCTGGTCTCTCCCTGTAACACTTTTTCCAACCTGGTCTCTCCCACCGACACACTTTTTTTATTGCAAAGTGACTCCTAAGGCTTTATATTTAGAGCCTGTTCCCTCCATGTAACATTTTGACAGTCTGTTTTCATTAGGCAAAATTTTTTACATTAGTATTTTTATAGTTATAAGTGTGTTTTAGCAACCACGACTGGCAATAGTTTAGTACTTACATATTAAGCTTCACGAAACAACTGAAATATACTAAATATCACAAATGTAACACACAAACAGCTTCTGTACATGTATGCAACCCCACACGTCACTCCTTCAATGATAACCTTCCTGCAAGCAACATTCTAAAATATTTGCAGACTCTTCTCTTCTCCTTAGCAATTCCTATACTATGCTGCTGAAATACAGTACTATTGAGAAAGTGTTATTAAGTAAAGGGGAAGTAATTATGAAACTCAACTACAAAACAAAAACTTATGCTATATATATAAACACTTGGAGCTCCAGTTTACTCGGGTTGTCCTGGGAAATAATAGTAGTGGTGGTGGTGGTGGTGGTGGTGGTGGTAGTGGTGGTGGTGGTGGTGGTGGTAGTGGTGGTGGTGGTGGTGGTAGTGAAAATGACAGTGGTAGTTAAATGGTTGTGGCTGTGACATTGGTAGCAACAATGGCAGTAGATATAGTTAAAAAGTAATGCTAGTGATGATAGAGTAGTGGTGGTGGTGGTGGTGATAGTAGAGGTATGATGGTGGTGAAGCTGGGTGTGGTAGAGGTAGTGATGATGGTGGTGAAGCTGGGTGTGGTAGAGGTAGTGATGATGGTGGTGAAGCTGGGTGTGGTAGAGGTAATGATGATGGTGGTGATAGTAATGGTTTGATAGTGGCAGTGTGATAATAGTGGTTTGGTAATAGTTGTGATAGTGGTAGGAGCACTGGTGGTGGTGGCAGTGGGTAGTGTTGGGGTCCTCAGGGTGACATCCGCCCTCCACTGTCCCTAATAAATTAAACTTTGGACCGGCAAATGGAGTTTCTTGAGATAATATATCATCAAAGTCTTAAACAGCCATTCATTTCGCCTAGGAAACAAAAGTTAGAAAGTCAGTTGAGAGTTGTTGGGCAAGATTTAGCAACTTGCATTACTCTCTGGCCTCCTGTATTGCACTGTTGCCTCCCCCCACTTCCCACACCCAGTCCTGTACGTCCTGGGAAATACACCAAGGTTTATTGCTGCTGCTGTATGAATTCATGTATATGATCAAACTTTTACTGTCTGTATACGGAGAAGTATATGTATGCTTCACGTTTATCTTTCTGCTTACATGATGCATAAACGAATATACGATAGCATATACTCATTCGTGTAAAGCTGTCTGTCCTATTTCTATTCCTGGTGATCAAAGTAAGTGAATGCTTTCCTACAATAAATCATCACTATGTATGTTTCATGTTCTTACTTCATCGCACATTTCATGCTGACCAAAATATATATATGCACACCACCATATTTAATTTTATATAGAAAATAGGAACATCTTTCATGTTCATGTTTTTACTTTAATTACATCTTGTGGTTTGCTTGATTAAATATATGCAATTTGTATAGAGAGATATATATAATATACATTAAAACTTATTTCTCAGGAAAAATTATTTCTGCTTGTCAATTGCTGATTTCTCTTTGACAAATGTGAGGCTCAGTAGGTTACATTGACTGATCGTCATAGTCATGATCTGTAATGATCAGTCCCTTTGCTTAGGCCTACATCAAGCTCGATAGCGATTATATAGAAACGATAATAAGGAATAATTCCACTAGGCAAATATTTTTCTACTCCATCAACCCAGTGCCTTCCTTAGTAGACTCCAGGTTATAACCCCTGCCAGTGTTGATGAAATATATAGAGGCCTCCATGTGAACTGTTCTCTCTGGCACTTCATAGGTTATTATAGGAAAGTATAATTATTTATGAAAACATATTTAAATCGAGTAAATAGAGGAAGTGAAAGCATAAACAGATATAAAGCAAATAAATTAATATACTAATAAAAATGCTAGCAAATAAAACACTGCAAAATGACATTTGATTTTCGTTGCTACAAATACAAATAATACCCCAGAGGAAGTGTATTGATATGATAAAAGTAAACAGCTTCTTGTTGATAAATATGATATTTTTAACATTATAATTATGGACCCATACGCTAATAATATTCTTCTAGGAGGGAGGGTGTACGGTTCCTATAAGAGGCCCATCACATCAAAAATACTATGTATGTAGAAGAGACATGATATCCCTTTTCCATTTTAGTATTTGATAAAAAAAAATGCAAGTGAATTAAAACAAGTAATACCTGAGTGTTACATCTTGCAAAATGTGTGGGCATTATCACAGTAAGAAATACGTAACACCATTATTATAGAGGCAACTTCCATAGGAAAAGCGTGAGGCCATAGATCCAGTCACCATCAACGGTGCGTGAGAACTACCACTCTACCAGCACCATGTGTGTATGTGTGTGTGTGTGTGTGCAGGAGCAGGCCACACAACCCTCTCTCACACTCCCTCCCGCCGGCCTCCTGTTTACCTTCAGTCATAGGAAACGGGAAGCCAGGGCGGCCGGCAGCGTGGTGGGCCAGACGCAGGCGCCACACACACCAAATAAACCCGACATTTTATTGGGGGGTAGGGAGGGTTGAGCGGGTGCCTGTAAGGGGTGAGGAGTAGGGGGACAGCGAGGTTTCAAAATCCCCGCCAAGTCCCACGCCTGAGATGAGTAAACCCCGCTAGCCGGACACCCCCCTGCCTTAAGGAGGTGAAAACAACGTAAGGTTTATTCATGTAGTGGTACCGGAACCAAAAGGCGACGAAGAAAACACACCCCTGTGTTTGTCACGGCCACGACTCCCCAAACCACAGAGAAAAAAGTGGGTTCACAAAATGGCAGCCCCTGCGCGCGTCCCCCTCTCAGGCCAGACTCCATGTGCACGATAACCTTCCTTTTTCGCCCCCACTCACTTCTCGTCTGTGGCAAGTCTTTATCTTTGCCAGGCTGCATTTTCCGGGTCAGGTGGGAAGGCTGCATGTACTGTGGAGCGAGTGGAGAAGGCGTGGGTTGGTGGTGAGAGCAGGACAGTGACAGCAGCTGACTGAGTGGTGGTGGTGTCAAGCCACGACCGGGGCGCCGCACCAATATTGGTTTATGGCTGAGGCTGCAACATCCCGCGCCTTCCCAGACGCTGGCCTGTCTTGACGCTTTCTTATGTAATGTTTATCCTTAAGCTGATCCATATATTTCATTAATGCTATTCAAAAAATAATATTGGAATATATTGTACTTTAAACCTCCAAAATACCAAGAAACGAAAGTCACACTCTATCTCAGATTTCTAATACAGTGAAGATAATACCAAGCTTGTAACGTACAGAAAATTATATATTTTTTTAATAATTATAATACGTTTGGCTCCCTGGGCTTTTGGGCTTCTTTCATAATGTGGAAACCAGCATAAGAATTTATTAAATCTTATTTTCTTATTATTTGTAATCTTTTATATAGAATAACAACACTAGTGCTAAGAACTGGAGGTAAACATTGTACACGTGTAAGTAGTAAAATATAAAACAAGCGGGGAAATGGTAATTTTGCCTTCTATAATTAGCATACTGGTTTAGAACTAATTGCTGGGCTAATATAAATCATGAGAACTGTAGAAATAGCAATAGGTATTCAGTGACATTTTGATATTTTAATGTAGAGAGTATCAAGGAGAAGGCAAGGTTGGAGTTGGGATGAGTCGGAGGGAATGTTGTCGACCGCTGCCGCTGTTGTATCACCGCCTCAACAACAACACCTCATGTCACTCTCTCCTTTCAGCTGTTGACGGTGATGGTGTAGATGATGACCATAGCCTTAGAATACGTCAATCCTCACCAGCTGGAGGTATATAGGGTACAGTAACACCAGGGTTCTCTCTCTTTGATACATCTTTCTTGAGCGACAGTCACCTACGCCAACTGACCGACGACACAGTAGCGGCAACACGGCCAGATCTCCGGTGCCACGAGTAGCGCTGGAGAATTGCAACATGTCAAGTCAGATACATAATAATTATATAATGACATTACTACTATTAGGGGTATACATAGAAGAGAATTTTTTTAAGTATTGTAAGTAATGTACTAAGCAATTTATAAACAAACATCAAATCGGTATACTGCATTTAACCATTATTTTATGTATGTGTATTTGTTGTCAAATATTGCTAACTCTACAGTATTAGTCTGTGTTTGTCTGTGGGTTTCTGATTTTAAGCGAGGGAAATAATATGTACAAAAGCTGAAAACAAAAATCTGAATCCTTTGTCATTAACCCTCGGCTCGGTTAATAATGTTCATTCAATTTTTTTTTACGCAAAACAGGGTCATGAAATTATACTCGTGGTTTTCTGTTTCAAGTCAACTAAACAGCAATAATGAAAGTGTGTAACGTGTTGTACAATTATATCAATATTAATCACTTTTTTCCCCTCGCTGTTTTTTAATGCAGCCAGCGGGGGGATATTTGACCCATGCATAAAATAATTACTCGCTCGCATATTATTACTGATGGTAGCTTTATATAGCATTATTATTATTATTATTATTATTATTATTATTATTATTATTATTATTATTATTATTATTATTATTATTATTATTATTATTATTATTATTATTATTAAATTAGAGATTGTTCATGCAGTATAATTATGTTGTCAGCTACAAATTATAGCTACCTTATTATTTAGCATGTAAATAATATACAATCTCAAGAAAAGTATCGTCAGAGTTTTTCTTACGTGGTCATGAAAAATCTAACGATACTTTATGAGACTATACTATGAAGCAATATAATTATTAAATGTTGCACTTATTAATGTCTGTCAGTAAAATACCATTAATGCATAAATGTTATATATTTTGTTCTCCTATCTTGTTCTTGAACCATTCAGTTAACTAGTTCTCTTAATTCTACTGGGAAATAACGACACTAATAATGTTGACTTTGTAATTAGTAAAAGCATGTACTATTTATAAAGTTGCAATATTTTCATGCACAACATAAATTTTCACAGAGCGTGCATTTTATTACATTTCCCCTCCAGCTCTGATGCAAGGGTGATGAGACTGTTACTTCATATTTATTAAACCAATGTTATTGTATCTGGCATAACACGGATATCTTAACAAGCACATTTTCTACCATCCCCACGATTGCTATATTCTCTTTCTCCACCATAATCACCAACACAACATTCTCTTTCTCCACCATAACCACAAACACAACATTTTCTTTCTCCACCATAACCACCAACACAACATTCTCTTTCTCCACCATAACCACCAATGCAACATATACAATCCTAGATAATATTCAACCTTAATATTCCGATCCTTCACCATTATCACCACCGAGACAACATACATACATACTCCTTCATCACCAGTCTCACACTACCATTACTAACATCAATAATAAAAACAACAGTAGACGCATTTACTACATCCCCTCCATCATCAACACCAACCACCATAAAAACAAACAGCGACACTTTTTACCGACCTCTCCACCTTTACTTCATCATTTTCCCTTCTCAACCACCACCACCACCATCAAGAATCTCCCCACCCACTCCCACCATCACAATTCCTTTTTTTTTTTTTTTACCACCACTACTACCACCACTACTACCACCACCACCACCACCACTACACAACCGTACATCACACATATTTCTTGTACAAAAAACACTTCTCCTCCTCAATACTACCATTACTACTTCTACTTCTACTTCTACTACCAATCTTCAATAGCAACAACAATCCCATTTCACGCAACCGACGCTCATCCATCCGAAAAACAAAAAATCATATACATAAAAAAAAAAAATAAGAGATCATTACACAAAACAATAATATTCCCTGTAGTATGATATCGCTTTGGGAGATTAAGAGCAGGAGCGTCTGTAAAACTCATCCCGGCAATGCTACGGCGCCGCCTTTACTCAAATCCTGGAATATCAATCGTAGCAGCATTGTTGATTCCAGAGGGAGGGGAAGGGGAGGAGGAGCTAGGGGAGGGATTGGCAGTTTCGTTCGTGTTTCTGTTTTTGGTGTGGAGGGAAAGGGAGAGTTGTATGCTTTGGATTCAATTAAGGGGGTCATGTTCTATTGTGAACGAAACCGGGAGCCACTGATTCCACCAAAATATGCTATGTAACAGATCACTTCCTACTCGGATGGTGAGATGCTATAAGAGTCTGTTACCTGGAATTGTTTGGAGGAATCAGTAGCCACCCATTTATATCTAATAGGAAGTTGTATTGTCCTCCTGAATTGGCTACATGATCCATATGGCCTTGGAAAATGTCCTCTGTTTCTACGTTATTTTCTATATATTTTCCAAATACAATCATCAAAAAATAATTAAGGATTAACCTTACATTCTTTTAAGTATTCCACCCATCCCCAATTTAGGTATAACAATTTTATCCCTTAGAATATAACAATGAACACAAAAGTATCAGTATATAAGCCGGTAGGTCATTTGGTACTATGACATTACATAAAAATAAATAAACAAAAGGAGACGAACACACAGAACTAAACAAGATCATAACAAAGAAGTGAGTACATACACAGTACACACAATGGACCCCACACACATCCTTCAACTTCCACTCATTCATCCATCTTATCCATCCACCCCTAACTTCTACACCTACTACTGTACTACATAATTATACCCTGGTTCCACCGTCCCACTAAACCCTACACTGCCTCCCCCTCTCCATCTCCATCTCCACCTCCACCACCTCCTCCTCCTCCTCCTCCTCCTCCTCCTCCTCCTCCTCCTCTTCTTCTTCTTCTTCCACTAGGCTATTCCTTGTCCTCCATTCTCCCTTGTGCAAAATATTCTAAAGGCTTCCCCTCGTACGTTGCCTGCAAAATTATCGCCATCGTTATTATGCAGATTATAATAACCAGCGTGGAGAGCGGCCAATAGCTAAGGAATTAAGGTCAGTTTAAGCGAAGGTGGAGTTATACGCCGTTCTGTAAATAATGTATGTACAGGAAAGTTGGGTCGACGAGGCCTGGGCGGACCTCTTGGTTCGGATTACACGAAGCGGTGTTTCTGGTTAAGCTGGAGGAAATAATAGTTACCTTGTGTGTGGGGAAGAACTGCTATTTACACCAGGGAAAATAATAACCCTGTCGATAGGGGTACTGTTATTTACATCAGGTAAATAATAATGATGTGGATACTTACTGTACACCAGAGAATGATAACCGTAAGGACATTATTTACACCAGGAAAATATTATCCTTGTGGAGTCACTGATATTCACACCAGGGAATAGTAACTTTATGAGAGGCACCGTTATTTACAACAGAGGGATATGACAAAGACAGATACTTACATCAGTGAAATTATAGCCTTGGGGATATCATTATTTTCACAAGAGATTATCAACTTAATGGATACTCTATATACATTGATAATAGTAGTATGTAGCAGTATCGAACATTTAATAGTAAAATACAAATAAACAGCACAGAATCTGTCATGGGGATTAGACAATGAGTAAAGAAGTACACACAAACAAGCAGTTCATGTCGGTAATTTTAACCCAAATGCTGTTTTTTATGGATTCATTATTTGTTAACGATCTGAAAAAGAAGACTGAAGCAGATGTTGGAATCACACAATCTCCACAGTCGCCCTGTTGTTGTTTTCGTAATAATTGTTTGAGTAGTCTAAGGGGTTAGTATACCTTTATATTGATTTACAAATTAAGGGTGAATGCCAAAACTAATTAATCCCATAAGGAAGCTAAACAGGAGGCTACCGATTCATTCAAACGGTGACAAGGAAGAGACTATACTGTATTGGACAAGGTGGTCTGTTCACTTGTATCGTTTGGAATAATTAGTTAGTTGTCTTCAGATTGTTAACAGAATTATAATGAAAGTAAGATTCCTGTTAAACACCAAAGTACTCCAACTGTACTTTATACCAATGGGAATTGGTATAAATCATGTTTGTTTGCCATTTGGTCAGGGAAGGAAGTTGAAAAGAAAAGCAGGTCAGCAGTCAGATGTATTTCAGAAGCCAAAGGGAGGCCCCCATTGATTCTATTACTACCCCCCCCCCCCCTCCATACTCCCCTCCAGTCCCTTTGCGTTCCCCCCCCCCCCCACTCCTCACCTCGTCTCCATTCCCTCCACATTTTTCTCTCCCTCACCTTCCGTCCTTCATTCCTCTTTCCCTCAACTACAACCACCATTCTTCCCTTTCCTCCACCTATCCCCATTTTCTATCCCATTCTTCCATACTCCTTTCTTACCTTACTTCTTTCCCTCCATTTCTTCTTCTATCTATATATCCTTCCCTCACCTCTCTTCCCTCCTCCACCCTACTAACCCCTACCTCCTTCTCTTTAAGTTTCTTCTTCTCTCCTCCACCCTTCTTCCTCCTCCTCCTCCTCCTCTTCCATCCCTCGTTTCTTACCTCACACGCCTCCACAATTCCTCCACCAGTGCTGCTAGCGAGAGACTATCAAGAAATTTGTGAAAACATGTTTGTGTGTAGGTTTCTTTTCCTGGAGCTTTGTTTCCCCTGGAGCCTGGAAATGACATTAGGGTTCTTGCCTTCCAACCTTCGTCTCTGATTAGCACGAGGCAAAACACTCCAGATTTGATTAAGTCCTTCACTAGCGACATCTTTCGGTCGTCTTCCCCACTACCCTCTCTCCGTGTTGCTGCTGCTGCTGCTGTTACCCCCCCCCCTCCTCCTCCTCTACCCTCCTCCTTCTCCACTTCTCTTTCCCTCCCTTTTCCCCTGTTGATTTTTCTTTTCCTTTCTCATCGTCTTCCCCTCCTTCCTTTCCGCCTCGTCTTCGTCGTCTTAGTCTTCTTCTTCTTTTATTCTTCTTGTATTTCTACTTTTTCATTTTCTTCTTCTCTTTCATCTTTCATTTCCTCTTCCTCTTCTTCTCCTCCTGGTTACTTCTATTTCTTTCCTTCCTCCTCATTTCTCCAACGCTCCACCATTCTTATTCCACCTCTCTTTCTTTCCTTTCACTGTTGTCGTCTTGGGGGTGCAGGTGTAGACTGTATATATGTGTGTGTGTGTGTGTGTGTGTGTGTTAATGTTTATTGGATTTGATGTTAACAGTGGCCAAAGAATATATAGGCCTTGTTGGTGATTGAGATGATTGGTGACGTTAAGGGGGTAGTATACAGTACACTGATGATAAATATAAAGCAAATGATTCCTCCATACTATTCCAAGCAACAGGCTACCATTATATTTGTTAACCTGGTTCTGTTTCCTGGCATGCTTTGAAAGAATCTAGGCACTCCAATGTACCAAATGTATACTCTCTCCTCAACTGATGCATTTTGTGTTACTCCACCACCACAAGCCTTATTAATAATGATGGAAGTACTGTAAGTGACCTCTGGTAGCAGTGGACATGATATTATTCGCATCTATCCTTCCTTATTCACCTAATCCCTTCAACGTCAATCAAAGGAATCACCACACTGCTGATTGATAAGGTTGATGAGGATGGCGAGAGTGACAGCAATGATTGTGTCACTTTGGTATGGTGAGAGACATTCTGGTTTCACTCCCTCGATCCCTCCTCCTCACTAGCTATACCACCATCTATCACAAGTCGAGAGCGAGGCTGAAAAATAATACGTTTCTTGATGTTGCTGCCTGCTGCTGTTGCTGTTGTTGTCGCGAGCAAACTGAAATAAAAAAAGAGGTAAAGATGCAACTTTCCACAAAAATGTAAGCAGTTGCCAAGTTGACATCACAGGCAGAGGGAGAGTGAGAAGAATGTCAGTTGGATGTTGTTTATATACACTAGCTGTTTGTATTGCTAGAAAGGTTTCCACACAAATAAGTCTAAAATAAATGTTAATTGTATAGACATTGAGATTTCGTTCTTCTGAAAATTATTGAATGTTAGGGTGTGAGTTTTGTTTTCTTTGTTGTTGTTGTAGTTGATGTTACATCTTGTTGTTGTTATTGTTGTTGTTGTTGTTGTTGTTGTTGTTGTTGTAAGAAAGCTTAATTTAATTTATCTATATTTAACGACATTTAGAACACACATACACACACACACACACACACACACACACACACACATAAGGCCTATTTTATGTGTGTGTGTGTGTGTGTGTGTGTGTGTGTGTGTGTGTCCACGATACCCTTGAACAAATACTGATGCCTGCACATTAAAATAAGCACCGGAATCCGACATGTCTTCTAATATGACGCACAAAGCTATTCCCTCCCCCCCTCCTATACCACCACCCCACCAATCCCTCCCCCTCTCCTGCTCACCCCTCCCCCTGCCTCCCCACAAATCCCTCCCCCTCTCCCTGCCTCCCCACCAATCCCTACCCCTCTCCTGCTCATCCCTCTCCCTGCCCCCAACCAATCCCTCCCCCTCTCCTGCCTAACCCCCCTCACCCTGCCTCTCCACCAATCCCTCCCCTTCTGTCTCTCCCATCCATCCCCACATAACCTCCCCTCTCCCTTTCCCATCCCATCAGAGAGAGAGAGAGAGAGAAAGGCATTTTCTCGTCGCTCGAATTATTCCCAGTGTGTCGTATTAAATTGTATACATACACACACACACACACACACACACTACTACACACGTTTATAACTATGCTCACAACCAGACTTACACACAACACAAAACACACACATGATCTTGAGTTACTTTATTTCCTCTTCCTCCGTGTAAACTTGTGGTTCTGTTTTGAGGCACTGTGGGAGGCAATGGTTACTTTATTTACGCCTGCCTTACATAATTCTTTCTTTCCTTAGCTGGATTTTTTTACACGTGGATTTGTGCAGACGTCTGGTATAGAGAGAAAGTACTCAAACACCTTGTATTTATTTATCTCGCATACATCCCTTCATTTATGTTTAATATTGTTTCGGATGTCTGGTAAAGTATTATTGTAAGGGGTCGTTTGAGCTTCTGCCAAATAAAGGGATTGTCTGTGTTGTTGTCTGAGTGAAGAATCTGGCAAGAAAATATATATACAATCCACAAAAGCCTTTTAGATACAATCCCTTTATATATAACTTACTTTGGTTCCTGTATGTACAGTTTCAGACACATGATAATTTATAAAATACTTTGTTTTCATTTACTTTGAGCCTTATCTAATATTTTGATTTAATTAATTTTGAGTCTTTTCTTCTATTTCTTCCAGTGTTATGTAGATAGACTTGGTTGGGTTGAGTACAAGTTTCAGAATCATAATGGGTATTTTGATCTGTATCATGTAGTAGGAAGGAGATGTGTTCACGTCTTGTTATTAACGTAAGAACCAACCAAGCCAGATCATCCATTTTGTGATTTGGTCGTAAAGATGGAGCCGCCACCCCTTCTTGTCCCCCCCCCCTCCACCCCCTTTCAGCTCCCCATCCTCTCTCTCTCTCTTTCTCGCTCACTTGAAAAAAGAATCAGAGGGAAAAGAGGGGAGGAGAAAGAGCCGAGAGAGAGAGAGGGAGGGAGGGAGGGAGGGAGAGAGAGTGGGAGGGTGGGCTGGATGGATGGAGACAGGGGAGGTAGGAAGGCTGGTGGTGGTGGTGGTAGTGGTAGTGAGAGCGAACCGTCTCATTTACTAACGTTCAGCAACGCGCTCCAAGACATTTTTCCACTCTGGCTCACTCTCACTCTCTATACCAGGTGATAAATGTAATGAAACGGTCGCTACATTCATTCACGCTGGAGTAACATTGAGAGTGGGTGAAAGAGAAAGAGAGTGAGAGTGGGAGAGTGTGCAGGAGGAGAAGAACACACACACACACACATACAACACACACACACACACACAGCCCAAGAGCTTCCACACGTCCCTTCCCCAACATTCCAAGTCACACACGGTTTCTTTCGGGTGGAAATACTCGCGAAATGCAATAGAAATTCAAGAGTTTGATTCACTTTCCGGCAAAAAATCTTCTGACGGAGGTAAAAATTTTCGCATCTCATTAGGACTTTCTGTGGCCCTCGCCCCGCCTTCACTCTTTCTCCCGGTGAGAGGGACTTTTTTCTGCTCTCTCTCTCTCACTCTCTCTCTCTCTCTCTCTCTCTCTCTCTCTCTCTCTCTCTCTCTCTCTCTCTCTCTCTCTCTGTTTGTCTCTGTCTGTCTGTCTCTGTATCTGTGTGTCTGTCTGTCTCTCTCTCTCTAGTTCAGTCGTCTTTTTTGTTTCTGTTCTCTCCCTATTTTTTTCTCTTTTTTTTCTTACTGTCACGAATTCACGCTTAAGCAAACACTTTACTCATTTTCTCTCACTTTCACTTCTTTCTCATTCTGTCCATCCGCCTTTCACTTAGCCTCTCTCTCTCTCTCTCTCTCTCTCTCTCTCTCTCTCTCTCTCTCTCTCTCTCTCTCTCTCTCTCTCTCTCTCTCTCTCTCTCTCTCTCTCACACACACATACACACACAGTACTCATCCTCTCTCTCCCTCTTTCCCTCTAATCTTATATTTTTCTCAACCATTCACTGACTCACAATGCTTCCCCTCTCTCTATCTTAACTACACTCTTTCCATCTCTCCTCTTTATCTAACCATAATTTTCTTTCAACTCTCTCTCTCTCTCTCTCTCTCTCTCTCTCTCTCTCTCTCTCTCTCTCTCTCTCTCTCTCTCTCTCTCTCTCTCTCTCTCTCTCTCTCTCTTTAATCAAAAGCTGGAGCGAAGGCCGTTTGTTTTCTTAAGATAAAAAGGAAACGTTCCTCTTAGGCAAGTTTCTGTTTTGCTTGAACTGTTTTCTACAATACTTTTTCTTAGGTGATGTGAGGATGGATAGAGAGAGGGAGGGAGGGATGGATAGAAGGAGAAGGGGTTAGTGGGCATGGGCGGGACTGTCTATGCAAAGAAGGAAGATGAAGAGAGTGAAACAGAGAACGAACGAAACTGAGTAAAAGGCTGAAGAAGAGAGAATTGCATATACATAGGTAACTGGGTATACTGTTATATATAGAGAAAAAAAATATATATATAGACTAATAGATAGAAAGAGATAAAGCCACAAGGTAGAAAACAAGAAAAGTACTAATATTCTTTGTTCATATAATCTGAAAAAGACATTACTGATTACCCATCTCAGTAATTTCCTTTTATTTTACCACTCAGCTTCGACCTTTCTAATCCAACCAACCACACCTAACCCACACAGAACACCCACAGGCACCCAGACCGAATCCTACCATAGAGTCGATAAGTAAAATTATGTACTTGATGTATACTGTTATGATTATATGATGTACTGTATTAAATTTTGTAGTTTTGTTGTCATGTAATAATTAGTAAAATAGGAGTCATCACGATGGCTTACACCTTCACAGATAAAGTATGTGTTCGTTTATTTTCAGAATGAGACTAGGGAAGGGTGGGATGCAGGGTGTGTTGTAAACTGTACTGTACAATTTCCACGCCACCTCCACCACAACTACTACAACATCACAAGATTCAGTGAGGGCCAAGATTATGAATTTTCATTGGTCATTTACAAGGGAGAGGACAGCGGCGCCGGACACCTCCTGGGATCACCACCGTCACCCAATTAGCCCACGACAAGGTTAATTCTCGGCCCGGCAATCAGTGGTGTTGTGGGTCAGGATGAAGGACTCGTACCAACACAACCACTACTACGACCTCCACCATGAGCTGCTTTTCTTCCTGATCGACACGGGTCATTCCTCGTCATCCTTGTCGTACTCCGTCACTTCTATCATGCCCACAACATTCTTAGGGTACGGCAGTGTAAGACTCGGAAGGGCAATCAGTGGTGGTGGTGGTGGTGGTGGTGGTGGAGGACAGCCGTAGTACGATGGACAACGTCACTACTACAACCATTTCCACGAGGTGATATGCCTCGTGGTCGACAGGGGTCACTTTCCGTTGTCCTTGTAAAGTTGCCTCCAGTTCCACCTTTCCAATTTGTTCTCGAAATTTGTTGAAAAGTTCATACAATCATGCTTTCTAGGTCAGAATGTTTTAGGTCCCTTATATGTTAAATAGCCTTCTCTTCAATTTTTCTCACAAAGTTAACAATACCGTCTGTGAAAATTATTACTTAGAAGTTCTTATTCACTAAAGTCCTTCTTCCCGATTGCATTGTACTGAATCAAACTCACTTTCAAAAATATTTGATCATCTTTGTTTCCTTGGTGTAATCTTGGCTGCACACATAGAAAGAAAAACTCTTCCCTTTAATCAAAACCTGGCTCTTGTCTGTCACTCGGAGGAGGTGGGCAAATCTTGACGAAGTGAGACTCTCACATCAAGTTCTATTCAGATAGATAAAAGAAAGATTAGATTGTCTATTGATGTGACTAAAAAAGACGATAATAATTTTTGACACTCTGGTAAACACAGATGTGGTAGTTATCCTTTTTTGTGCTTCATTTTTCTCTGGTGCTTCACAACAACATATCTCTGTCTTATATTTATGACACTTCAGTCAATAACACGGAGATGGCCGAATTCTTTAATGACGAGCCAAGGAATGTTAGCATGCATGAGAGAAAATGAGTACTCCATTTTAAACTTTCACATCCCTAACACTCAACTGAGGTGCGACAATCATCTTAAGTGACCTTCTGATCGTGTAGGTGACCTGGTGGTTTCTAAATGCTCCCTCCTGACTCTACCATGAAACAAGCTCCTGTAATGTAAGTGGTGTTTCGTGGCAATGTTTGAAGGACTCACAAACTTCCAATTTTCTGACTACATCACAGGGGTCTTCAAAAGAGTGACAAAACCAACAAAAATGCATAATGTTCAAAGTAAAAGAAGAATAACATGAGTACTTCTTGAGGTGACCTAAGAATCCCTGTTGTCGTGGTGGTAGTATGGCGTGTTCCCCTCACCAACCAATCCCTCTCAAGTTTGATGCCGGTTGAGTGTCCCTTCATCAACCAATCAGAGGGCTTGGAGTGACGTGGCTCTCACCTCGACCTCAAAAGACCTATTAAGGTCGACCGTAAGGCAGCGCTTGAGCGTAACCTTCCAGGCCACAGTGAGGGGCGAGACAGCACTTGAGTTCGTCCCCAGTCTTCCTCAAGTAACTCACTCTCAGGGGGTTGAGATTGGCCGAGGACGCTGCAATATCCCAATACGTCGGCGTCTGGAAATAGCGGTGTTTTGGACATTTCAGAATTCTCATTAGGAGGGAGTTTTTACGCAAGAGAAATCTTTTAGGGAGAAAACTCATATAACTTTGATCATCAAAAGGAAAAGTTGGTCCGCGAGGTTTAATTATTTGGGGGCGTTATCACGAAAATAAGTTTGGGTGGGAAGATTAAGGCGCCGCTCGCCCAGATAACCATTAATGTTGCACTTACATTCAAGACACACTTTGGCTCTTTATTGTAGCCTCAGGAACATTCACGTGTTGCCTGGATGTACTGAATTTGTCTTTTCACTCAATATTGTGGTTGAAGGTGCACTTCGTCACTTCACCGTGTTCTTGCTATACTTTACACTCCTGTATTATGGAGAACACTTTGATATTACTTCTGACTCCTGGTTAATAATAATGAGATGGTGTTCCTTTTAACTAAAGTGTTATACTTCAATTGCCTAATAGGTGCAAGCCTTCATCAAAATGAGGAATTTTCCTTGCAACACACCATTCCTACTGGCCTTTATTATAGTGTGTTGCGAGTTCCATTTGTGTAAAGTAATATGATTCTACTTTTCTTGTACTAGAAAACTAATTAAGGAGTAGGAAAGGGGAGGAGAAAAAGTCCGGGGAAAGAGTGAACAGAGGAAGAGAAGGAGGAGGAGGAGGAGGAGGAGGAGGAGGAGTCGCGTCTCGCCATCTGCTGCACATAACTATTCCGCACTTAGGAAACGCCATTTTCCCTCCCAAGACTTTTCGAGGGGAAGTTTTCCGGCGGGTTTCCTGAAAAGAGGGAAATTAATTCCACTCTGAGTCAATATTTGCTTCCCCCATCACTTTTCGGGTCGCGGCCTCTTTTCCCTTTCTTTCTTTCTTTCCCTAAATTGGATTCCAGATTACATGAGGAATATTTGACCGTCTCCCCGCCGACTTCCCATTTACATACATGTGATGCGATGCCCCCGCGTTTTTGGGCCCAGGGAGACGTAAAGAGGGAGGAGTTTTGATGGAAGGAACCGTGGGAGCATGTCGGGGTAAAGAGAACCAGGAATGAAAATGGGTTCACGAGTTTCGCTGCACTTTGATGGAGCGACGCACTTTTCACCAGGGGAAGGAAGAGAAGGGAAGGGGAAAGGATGGGAAGGAAGGAGGGAAAGGAATGGTAGGAAGGAAAGGGAAGGAGGGGAAGAAATGGGTGGAGGGATGGAGGGAGCGAAAGGAATGGTAGGAAGGAAAGGGAAGGGAGAGAAGGGAAGGGGAAGGAAAGGAAGGGGAAAGGAATGGTAGGAAGGAAAGGGAAGGAGGGGAAGAAATGGATGGATGAAGGGAACGAGGGAGAGTGAAAGGAAGCGAAGGAAGGGAGAGAATAGGAGGAAGGAAGGGAAGGAAATTGAAGGGAATGAAAGGGGAGAGAATGGGAAGGAAGGGAGGGAAATTGAAGGGAATGAAAGGGGAGAGATGTATACAGCATGAGGGGAAGGAACGGGAAGAATGAGAAGGAATTAAAGAGAAGACAAGGAAGGGAAGACAACGTTCAGGGAAATTATATGTAAAAGTATTGGGTACGTCGTAGACCTTGTAACGACTTAATACAAGCTATCAACATTTACATACATGCGTTGGTGGCTGTCTTCACTAGTTCTCACTCTCTCTCTCTCTCTCTCTCTCTCTCTGTCTCTGTCTCTCTCTCTCTCTCTCTCTCTCTCTCTCTCTCTCTCTAACTCTGTCTGTCTCTGTCTCTGTCTCTGTCTCTGTCTCTGTCTCTCTCTCTCTCTCTCTCTCTCTCTCTCTCTCTCTCTCTCTCTCTCTCTCTCTCTCTCTCTCCTACCTTCCCTCAAGCCGCCCTCCTTCACCGGACTTTGCATTTCCATTTTCCACACTTTTATCACTTCCCCTTTCCTTGCTTCTTCTTCCCTCTAGGCGCGCTACGTAATGGCTTTGTATCAGATCTTCCAAATTTCAGCTCTCGGTTCACTCATTTCAAAGAGCTATTTCACCATCTTCGTACAATCTTTCCTTTTTATATCAATTTTGTTTTCATGTTTTCTATCGTCGTGGAAGCACTTATTTTTATACTGATCTAAATATTAAAATTGCGACAGACGAGTCCTCAGATGAATGTTCTTTAATTAACTCAATATATAATAATAGTGTCAGACAGGACGGTGATAGATTTATATCCATATTTATCGCTCTTATGGCAATTCTTTTTTTTTTCACTTGGTATAACGTCAATGCATATCGATCAACATTTCTCTTTGCAGGGGAGTAAGAGTTGATAATCTTTATAAAAAAAAAATCAGAGAACCGTAAATGTAACTGAGGAGTTTAATTAGGATTGTAAGAAAAACTTTGGGTAAAACAATTTCTTTCTCATGAATATACAGCATATATAACAATTGTATCCAGGCGCAAAAAGTACCACACTCATGGCACTCACACATTCTCTCTCTCTCTCTCTCTCTCTCTCTCTCTCTCTCTCTCTCTCTCTCAGTCCCATTCTGCCGCCTCACTTCTTTCTCCCTCGTTCCCTCCCCTTCCCCTCACACACACACACACATACACACACACACACACCTGTCTCGCGGTGTCCTTTCTTTCTCGCAGCTTAATTTTTTGTTGCTGTTACTTCCTGGCTCTTGTATTTGTGGTCTTCGCTGACAGATGGTGCCACAAACACACATACATATACACACACACACATCCACGCGTCCGCACATACATTCACACACATATGCGCGCGCACAAACACAGTCCCATCACACTCCATACAGACTCAGACTCAGACACACACACACACACGCACACGTCACGCATTTCTCACTCCTGCCACTTACAATTCTGAGCAGATGAAGGAACAACACTGCCTCAGCCTCTATACACTTAAATAAAATCGAATATGGTGGTGAGGGATACGGTATTGGGCATAACCAAATCACCATAAGGAATAATCATCTTAATCTAATCCTAAGCATCCCTTTTCTAGTCCTTCACTTTTGATCTTTCTTTCAATGATGTTCTCCAGGTATCGCATCTAAACAGTTTTAAGTTTTAACGTACCGTAAATAACCCCTTTCTGCTTCCACATCTTCAAACCTTTTCTACACAAACAATATTTAACTTTTCTTGCTCTGAAACCTAGCTGGCACTCCTCTCTCTTACATTTAATTGCCTATAGTATTCAATCACGTTCCCAAACATTAACCTCACCATCAGTCACAATCTGTTCCCAGTCATGTACACATATCTATTCTATTTCCACTCCTGAACTTGACACGACAACTACAACAATCCTTCCTTAACCGATTTGCTTGTCACCACACCATGCAGCAGTAGTAACCTTCCCTCCCTCGTCTTATTCTGATCCAACTGTAGCTGCACCTCCTATGTATGCGTCTCTCCCTTCCCTGTATTGTGATCTGACCCTTCCTTCTTCCCTTGACGTTTCCCCTCCACCTGTTCTGACCCCTCCCTCTCTTCCCTTGACGACTCCTCACCTTCCTCCTCACCTTCCTTCCTTCCTTCGTCGTGACCTCCCTCCGGCAGACACACTCCTATTGCTTCGTTCCGTTATTTACCGAGGAAGGAAAGGGGAAAATGGCAATCAGGCTGAACATAGAAAGAGTCGGGGTTCGTTCTTTCGTCCCTTCGTCATTCTCGGCGTCTCTCACTCTCTCTCTCTCTCTCACTCACTCTCTCTCTCTCTCTCTCTCTCTCTCTCTCTCTCTCTCTCTCTCTCTCTCTTACTTTGAATCCTCGCCCAATATCAACTTCTCTTTTAATTTCGTTACCCCTTCATCTACAGTATGTATATTTATTCCTCCAAACTCGTCCATGCCATTTTCTTCAGTCCTCCCTTCGTCTCCTCGTGTCTCTTTTTCGATCGATATTCTTGTTAGTTGTTAAGGCTACCATTATCTTTCTCTCTCTCTCTCTCTCTCTCTCTCTCTCTCTCTCTCTCTCTCTCTCTCTCTCTCCACTATGGTATAATTATCACAACATAATTAAGACAAGTGCATCAAACTTACAAAAACAAACGTTCTTTACCATAGATAGCCACTTATTCTTTCTTCATATTTCCGTTTATTCCTCCTCCTCCTTTCCATCCAACCCCTTTGTATCTCGACCAAAAGCCTCCTAACCTTCCCCCCTCCCCTTCCCACTAAATTTCAAAGGCCGCTCCTCAAGAAATGCGTTTATAAGAGAGTGAGAGAGGAGGAGGAGGAGGAGGAGGAGGAGGAGATGGAAAAAAAATACCCCACCTTCAGAACTCCAAATCGCGCCCCATCTTCATCAAGGTCATTTTTCCATTATTCCCTCTAAGAGCCCCACAAAAGCCACGACCCCTTCCTCCTCCTCCTCCTCCTCCTCCTCCTCCTCCTCCTCCTCCTCCTCTTCGTTCTCCTCCTATTCCTGGCCATTATCTTGATCTTGCTCTTTCTCCTCCTCCTCTTGTTTCTATTTCCCCTCCCTGCTACACCATTTTCACCTCACCTTATTTTCGAGTCCTTTCCCCCCCACCCCTCCCTCCCCTTCTTCCAATTCCTTTTTTATATATACATCTCTGTTCATATCCTCCTGCTCCTTTTTCTCTTTTCCATCATCCTCCTTCTTCTACTCCTATTCTCCTCTTCCTTATACCCTGTCCCTCTCTGGTTTTCCTCATCTCCTCTATATATCTATCTCTTTCTCCCCTCCTTCTCTCCCTTTCTCCATCTCTCTCTCTCTTCTTCGTTTACCTTCCTCTTCTCGCTCTCCTTTCTCCTCCTGGAGGTCGGTTGGTCTCCTATTCCTCCTGCCATGACCCCATCCCTCCCTCGGCACTTTCATTATTTTTCGAGGGCAAAATTCCCTGATGAGATTATGAGGTTAATTGTAGTTTGGAAGGGAAAAATTACCTCTCGCTGCGTCAAAGGTTGGTCGGGTCAGTCTCTATTTTTCTCCTTTGCGAACCTCGGCAAGGGGAAGAAAAGAAGGAACTATCTCAGCATTTTTTTTTATCTCCATTAGTTTCCTACCCTCCTACACCCACCCACCCTCGTCCCTAGTATTACTATTATCTGGCTCCAGTGTGGTCGACTAGCAATTAAGACGTGGGTGGAAAATGTTGGAGGTAGAAAATGTTGGAGGTGGAGCGGAACTGGTGGTGGTGGTGGTGGTGGTGGTGGTGGTGGTGGTGGTGGTGGTGATGGTGATGGTGATGGTAGTGGTGGTAGTGGTAGTGAGTGGTAGTAGTAGTGGTAGTGGTGGTGGTGGTGGTGGTGGTGATGGTGGTGGTAGTGGTGGTAGTGGTGTGGCTGGATGGCTGGGTGGTTTGTTGTTACTGCTCTGATGGCGTATGGTCGATTGGATTGGTGTCGTCTCAATTAGGTCACATGATTATTGCGGACATCTCTCCATCAGAGCTTATAAAATTGCCTGTAATAACTCATAACTTTTGCCAATGAATGTGAGATCCTCTGTAAGTGTATGTATGTGTTTGTTATGACGCTAGATAATTCGCCCTGACTTAATCTTCATGACCGATGTTTTATGGTATTTTTATTCAATACGTCGGTCAGTGATCCAACTGCAGTCAGGAACGTTCATACATCAGGAACGTCCATACATCAGGAACGTCCATACAACCGCCCCGTGGGGATAGGAACGTTCATACATCCGCCCCGTGGGGATAGGAACTCCTCAATACCACCGTGTTAAAATATATTACCTTCCTGGCCAGGGAAGTACAGTATAAGCACTTTAGATCGTAACTTTACTCATGTTTTATGGGTTTTGCAAAATATTTCATCCTTTGTAAATGAAGAGAAATAATTCGGGTAAATAAAATAACATACACCACTTCACTAACAAAGTCCTTCAGTTCTGTGTTCTATGTGTAAGAGTGAGCTCTCACGGCATTAAGTTACTTGTTCCTCCCACAAAAACTGCTTCCCGTAAAACATTTATATTTAGTATGTATAACAAAGTTAATTATGCCCTGAGCGAAGACACCTGGCCCGAAATAAATTAAGGAACTTTCTCTGTAAAATTCCTGCTTCTGTAAAACGGGAACTGAGGCTGGAGGAGCAGAAAAATGCTTAATGAACCCAAGTGTAAACAATTTGGTGGGGCTCTGTGAGGGGGGCACCGCACCATCCACCAGTCACCTTTGCTATTATATTGAACTCACTTTTTAACAAGTTACAGGTTGGGAATATATTCTGAAGATTATATATAAGGTGACGTTGGTCATATATACAGTATGTGGACGGAACTCACTGGGGAATTACTGAGGGTTCTGCAGAATCTGTCTACAAAGTGATATACGTAAAGCACTCTTTCCTTCTCAAGGTGGATAAATGTTTGCTCTTTATCTTAAAGTCATCGGAAGGAATTATATTTCCTGCCATAGTTTGGAGGAATCAGTTGGCCTCTAGTTTCCTTCGTTTGATGTTCCACTTAATTACAATTTCCTTGATAGTGGAGTAGAAAATTCCCACGACCCGCCAACACCAGGGCCTCAGGTTCATAAATCGTCCCGTTGCCTCACACAAACAAGCGGAAGTCAAATAAATCACGGGACTTCCATTTGAATAAGACGGCAAAAGACGACTCATCCCTTCCTCCTTCCTTCTGTCATTGTGGGAGATCGTGTGGCGTCACTGTTATTTTTTGACCTAGACATTGAGTGACGGTGAAACGGTGTTTGATTGATTGATTGATTTCAACAGAGTTCGAACGCTCCTAACTCTTACTCGACCAATTACCGAAATAGGTCGAATGATGCTTGCTTAATTGATTGATACCACCAATCAGAAGATACAAAACATAGACATTATGAAGCCCGTAACGGATGCCCAGATCGACTCCAACTCAGTCACACACATCACCACTCACAACTTATCGTAAAATGTATATATATCATAAGATGTAAGCAATGATATTTTTTTATACCTTGTAATAATGACCACTGGTGGTGGTAGTGTACAATAGTTGTATTACTAAAGGGTAGATGTAGCAGTCGTAGCTGATATAGCAATAATGATGGTGGTAGTATAGTAGTAGTGGTATTCATGATACCTTTCCAGACCAATGTAGCATATCTTCAACATTTCCTCGACAACATTCAGACACACTGGTCTCTGGCTTCTGAAATGCAGGTGACGTCCATTACTACGAGTGGCTACATCCCCCAGCTACACCTGCCTTCACTCATGCCTTCCTGCTTCTCCTCCTTCACCACCTTCTCCCCCTCTTCCATCTCTTCCTCCTCCTCCTCCTCCTCCTCCTCCTCCTCCTCATTCACAACTGGCATCAATCCCTTCCCAGAACAACACAACAGCCAAGATCACTTCTATATATCCTACGACAACAACACCAGGAGTAAATATCTCATCCCAGTTTCTCTGATTATATACAGCCCATGTCCATTGCTACGCCCCCCACTACCCTGTTGTCCCTCCCTCTCTCCCTCCTATCTTTATTCATTCTATTCATTCTAATCATCCTTGTTCCCCATACACACTTGAAAGTTTGGTTTTGTTTTAAGTCCTTCAAAGCCCTTTTTCTTCTTCTTTCATTTCCTGTCTGATTTTCTACTGCTCCTCCACCTACATAGCTCCCTAATTTTCCTTGATTTGCTTGTCTTACTCTTTCATCTATTTCATTTCCCTCTCATTCTTTTCCCCATCCATGCACCTCCCTAATTTTCCTTGATTAACTTCTCTTTCTCTTTCATCTATTTCATCTCCCTCTCCTCCTTTTCCCCATCCATCCATCCACCTCCTCCTCCTCTCCCTCCTCTTGATGATTCGCCTTGCCCTCATTCATGTGATAAAGGTTTCAGTATGCTGCTCCCATGACAAGGGCTGCCACACTGTGTCTACACGCTCATGTCATATTTGTTTCCACAGGTTGCCTTGTAATCCCTTATTCCTCATTGGGCTGCATCGCTCTCTGTCTGTTTATGTGTACTGCTATCCTATACTGGCCTATCTGGTTCAGCTGAATAATAATAATAATAATAATAATAATGTCAGTTACAGTTTCTTCTAATTTCTAAGTACCCATCAACATCAAGTGGGAGTTTATAGAAGGCAACCTTTCCGAGAATATGATTAGAAGCACGTACCGTTCTTTTGCCATACGGATACAACATTATAATATATATATATATATATATATATATATATATATATATATATATATATATTTCTCTCCTCTCTCTCTCTCTCTCTCTCTCTCTCTCTCTCTCTCTCTCTCTCTCTCTCTCTCTCTCTCTCTCTCTCTCTCTCTCTCTCTGTGTGTGGATATTAATTCTCTAAACCACCACAGCCTCCTCAGTTTTATTTATGAGGAACACGGATAAATACCACAGCCAACAGGTATCACTAACACTACCCTTTGCCATGGGACTGTAAGGCTGAGGTTTCTGTGGTAACAACACATGAATATAACCCTTCCAGCAACGACACGTGGGCCTGAAATTCAGAGGTTGTCGTCGGTAGCTGCGGCTAATATGCCTAATTGTATATGCATTTAATATTACCAATACAACGGCAGTGAATTATTATTGATTGATATGTAAATTCATTTCCGACCCGGCTGTACTTGTTGGGAATAAGAGGAAGGAAGGTTGATATGTGAAGGCACGAGTCTTTTAATTTATGTTACGTAATAGTTCTTGTGATTTTGGGAAGCTTCAGATCCATCCTCATTTTGCTACGAAATAGACTACCAGATGCAATATACATTTTGTCCAACTAATAATTTAACGCAAATAGGATTGAGCAATTTAGATTTTATGCTTATAATACTCGGTGTGACATTTGTCTTGTTCAAAAAAACTAGAGACACAGAGAGTTTACTGTGTTCATTATTCTTGACATTAGATGGGAATAATGGACTATATAGGTAGGATACTTATGACCTACATAACAATACCCAATAATCAGAAACACCCCCAAGAAGACAAAGTGCTAAATAAGAGGTTAGTTGTAGGTTAAATGGAGGCTACACATTCTTCTAAACTATACCAGAAAACAGATGACCTAAGTAGTAGACCAATGAGTGTGTTATATAGTAGTCTATAGTAATTAGTAACAATAACAGAATATCTCCTTAATTAATTAATGAACAGTTGTCATAAATACAACAATTTAACTCCAAGAAAACAATTAAGCACAACAGTTTTGTTCAATAAATAGTTTTTCCCTTCACTATTATGTGATTGTATATCCTTAGTGGAATATTTTTCAATCTTAACGAAACTTTTATTTTTCTATCATAATATTCCAAAACAATGAAATTGTTACGAAGCATGTAAAAGAATATTTTGCTATAGGTGTGTCTAAAATGAAACACGAATTTCACGTTATGAGCACTGCTATAAGTGTGTGTGTGGTGTGTGTGTGTGTGTGTGTGTGTGTGTGTGTGTGTGTGTGTGTGTGTGTGTGTGTGTGTGTGTGCAGCGGTGCCAGTGTAATTTCATAACCTACCACAATTCATAGTCATCCAACACAATCTATTTTTGAGTATACTGGTTCAATGTTGATGTCGAAAAGGAAGAGAAATGAAAAGAAAGAAGAAAACAACTAAAAGGAGTATATGGAGAACAATGTTATAAAAAGTCTGAACGATATATTTACACAACAGGTAAAATAGTAACACAGTAGGTAATATTTCCGCTGTTAGAGCACGTTATTAGGCCTATGTGAATAACCTAATACTTTCTTACACATTATGAAGCACATACAACAAACAACTTTGCTTTCATACAGTGCACAGAGTAACGTAAGTGAGAGAAATATAAACTGTATCTCACTATTGTATATTGCATATGTCATTCTCTCTCTCTTCTCTCTCTCTCCTCTCTCTCTCTCTCTCTCTCATCTCTCTCTCTCTCTCTCTCTCTCATAAATAAATATAATATATTATATATAATCTATTTATTTGCTGCATATGCGTATATAAACGAACTACATAAACTAGTGTGTGTATAAACCAGACAAAGCGAAGTTCTAAACCACGGGATCAGACCCCCGTACCAATTTACATCTCCCTTGCGTAACGAGGATTTAATTTTTTCAACTGACCCCCCTACCACACCCCCTCCCCCCCCCCCCGTGTATATATATGCTGGTGGCACGGCATTATGAACTAGGTTATTCCGGCTCACGTTATGGCCCTAACCCACTTATCACTTGCTGTGGGTTTATGTAGATGCGTGGTGGGTTTTTAGGGTGTACGGGTGCTTTAGCTACGTCAGTTCTACACACACACACACACACACTCACACAAAACACACACTCTTTCTCTTTCACTCTCTCTCTCTCTCTCTCTCTCACACACACACACACACACACACACACACAAATACACACGCTGTCTGTAGTATTCCAAGTCGTACAAGTTAAGCCAAGTAAATAACTAGCTACTATATATACTCACACTAGACAAGGTAAATAAATCATCGTGTGGAGTGATTGATTGTCTCTGTTCGGGTTTGGTTATTCGCAGTCAGTGATTTTATTCGTGGGCTGTCATGGTGTTCGCTCGAAAGAAGAAAACCCGACCCTTGTGACTGGTAGGATAGGGAGGTAGGTATACAGTCCTTGTGTTTGACTCAGAATACGGACCCATGCATGCAGCCACAGTCCCTATCCCGACATTCAATTATTTTTACTCTTTTTTTCTGTACTGGGTTTCCGCCGGATATTGTTGTTGTTGTTGTTGTTGTTGTTGTTGTTGTTGTTGTTGTTGTTTATGCTGTGATGGTGTCGTGTAATACGGAGAGTTCAAAAGAGTAATAAAATTGGAGGGATAAAGTAATTTTGTAAAAGCAGTTTGTTGCATCCGTAGGGTGTTAGTGTGGGTAAGAGCGTGTGTGTGTGTGTGTGTGTGTGTGTGTGTGTGTGTATTAGTGGGTACATGTGTGTGTGAGTTTTTTTTTTTTTTTTTTTTTTTTTTGTATTTGCGTATATGTGCGTGTGAGTGTGTTTTTGTATCATGTGAGGATACATAGCTACACTGCTTAGCTAATATTTACTTTGATATTGCGTATGACACAGATTGTTACTGGGTTACGAATTACACAAGAAACGAGGGATGCTCTTTATGGAGTTGTAAAAGGCAGAGTAAAAAGTTATAGTTTGGATACTGTGCCTTATGTGTACTGTAGGAGATGTTATGAATTTTCTTCGTGACTTGTGATTTCGAATATCAACATAAGGACTTCAATCTTTACACTCTCCAACTTTAAATGTCTTTATCTCTTTTCTATTCTTCTTTATTCCCATTACTCATCTCTCTCCATCTTTTCTCTTCCCCTATAAAAAAAATTCCACTAAATAATATCCCCTTCTTTCTCCTAATTCCTTTTACTCTACTGTCCCTCCCACTTCCCAATATTTTCCTCTTTTCCTTTCCTCTACTGACTCTCTCTCTCTTTCTCTCGACTATGCATGTCCTCCAATTATTCCCTCTCTCCACTTTTGCTCTTTCTCCCTTCTTACTCTTCCTCCTTTTCCTTCTCCCTCCCTCCACCTTTACTAGTCCTCCCACCCTTTCACTCTTCCACCCCCCTTCTTTTCCACCTCCTCCACATTTGCTACTACTCCTCCCACCCTTCTCACTATTCCTCCCTCTTTTCCACCTCCTCCACCTTTGCTACTACTCCTCCCACCCTTCTTACTCTTCACCTCCTCCCCCCCTCCCCGCCACCATAAACAGTGAACCTTACAGCCTCCTCCACAGTAATCGCCACTAACATTACGGCTGTGGGAGCAAGTCGAAGTCGTAAGCTGCTAAGATATACTGTACATTTCCTCCTGCATGCCCCCGCCGAGCCCCCTTAGTCCCCCTTCCCCCCCTCCTCTCTTCTCTCTCTCTCTCTCTCTCTCTCTCTCTCTCTCTCTCTCTCTCTCTCTCTCTCTCTCTCTCTCTCTCTCTCTCTCTCTCTTTCTCTTGCGCTCTTTCTCTCTCTCTCTCTGTCCCACATCCTCTTTATCAGTCTACTCCTATAGCCTCTCTTGTTCCACCTCCTTGGCTCTTCTACTCTTTCCTCCTCCTCCTCCTCCTCCTCTTCCATCTTCATCCTCCTCCTCCTACTCCTCCTTGGCTCTACTCTTTCCTCCTCCTCCTCCATCTTCATCCTCCTACCCCTACTCCTCCTCCTCCTCCTCCTCCTCCTCCTTCTACTCATCCTCCTCCTCCTCCTCCTACTCCTCCTCCTCCTATCCCCAGACCCCGTCAACACATATTAATTACCACGAGGCTGTAAAACTCCAGCGTCGCACTTTTGAGCCTCGATGTAAAAGTTCCCGATGATTAGGGACGCGAGCGGCGGCATAGGTCCAATGGCGCAGCAAAATCTCAGCCGGGAAAGAAAAGAATGCCAAGAAGATGAAAGAGGAAGTTTAAAGCGCTGATAGAGCAATGGCGGACGACGAGGGGGGAGGAGGGGAGGTGGAGAGGAGGAGTGGAAAATGTTCGTGGCTTGTTATATTACGAAGGAGGGGATGGAAGGTGGATGGCTGGTTGGTTGGTTGAATAAAATAGATGGAAGGTGGATGGTTGGTTGGTTAAAATGGATGGTTGGTCGGTTGGTTGGTTAAAATAGATGGTTGGTTGGTTAAAATGGGTGGTTGGTTGGTTGGTTGATTAAAATAGATGGTTGGCTGGCTGGCTAGTTGGTGTGGTTGGTTAATTAGATGGTTGAATGGTAGGCTTATTAAATGGTTGGATGGGTTTTTCAAGAGAGAGAGAGAGAGAGAGAGAGAGAGAGAGAGAGAGAGAGAGAGAGAGAAAAAAAAAAAGAGCCTGTTGATACTGCAAGTGAATGATCTTAGAAGGTCGATCAGTAAGAGGATAATTTAAGCCAAAGATTTATCACTATGGTGGGTGGATGGGTGAGGAAGGGAAGACTGTGTACTTGATGGATGGAGGGTTACAAAGTTTCAATAGAGCCAGATGTGGTGATGAGTAAGAGAGAGGAGAGAGAGAGAGAGAGAGTCGATGAATGATGCTTAGTTTATTAGTAAAAGGTGCATGAATGAATTAATATTAAAAGTTGAATTAAGCAGATGCAGCTTAAACTAATTTAATA